>QRDG01002334.1:0-34799 GCA_012064385.1 Puccinellia tenuiflora | reverse complement strand
CAAAAGGAATACTTTCAGTAGGTGGATTTAGAACATCAGAAGAATCATTAGAATTATCACATATGGGAGACAAAATATTATCATAGCAGATTTTTTTCTCCAAAGCTGGGGAACTAAAAAGATCATTTTCATATAAACTAGATTCCCCAAGCTTAGACTTTTCCATAGCATTAGGAATAATGGTGTTCAAAGAATTCATGCTAATAGCATGCCATCACTATTATGCAAACAAACTCCCATTGGTTTAATTATCTGTTCAAAAGCATCATGTCCTAATTCAATATAAAGTTCATAAAGATCTCTAATTTTTTTGTTGTTTTCCATTTTCTAATTTTTTTTTGGGTTTTTGATAAATGCAAAACTGAAAGTAAAACTAAACTAAATGCAAAACTGAAAATAAATATCTAGTGCAAACAAGAATAGAAACTTAAGCGCTACGCTCCCCGGCAACGGCTCCAGAAAAGTACTTAATAACCCCCAAGAGCACTGTAGCACCTCTCATGTGGAAGAAGGGTATCGATCCGCAGGAGCAAGAAGGAAAAGTTATCTATTCCCTACAACTAAAGTGTCACAAGTTTTAGTTGATTATGCACTAAACAAGTTTAAAGAACAAGATGGTTGATTTAATGGATGGAAGTTTAATGTAACAAAACAAGAATGTGAAAGTGTCCCAATCCTCTTTAATGCAAGAGGACAAGACAAAGGTGTAAACGGTGCTTGGAAATAAGGCCTAGGGATCATACTTTCACTAGTGGACACTCTCAACAATAATAATATAATTGAATACATAGATATTTCCTCTTCACTATGCTACCCGAACTATCCTCTGGTTGGATAACGAACACCAATCCAATGTGTAGGGCTACAAAAAGCACACCTTAAAGTTCGTATTCCACATCTATGGACACTTCAAGCGGTCACTATCCGCATCCAAAGATAGTACTAACAAACAGCACAATATCATAGAGACATCCAACACAAATAATAACTCATGATAAGTATTCATGTAATCTTTTGCCTAAGAGCCACACACGGTGCACACACTGTCACTTCACACCATGGGACAAAGGTGACCCCGGAATTCACATCAATAAAACCACTTGAGTAGCATAATTCGTAAGATGATGAAGAGTAACATCTATGGATTCAACTAGATTACAAAGCTCATGATCACATAAAGATCACACCATGGGAGAGAGATAAACCACATAGCTACCGGCATGAGTCCTCAGCCCCGAGGGAGACTGCTACCCCTTCATCATGGAGACGGTGGAGATGTCGTTGGGGGAGATGGAGACCACCCCGGCAGCGCTCCGCCGGAATTTTCCCCCTCCAATCTGCAGCTTCTGATCTCCGTTTCGGTGTTTCTCTGTTTGCGGCCGCCCCCCCCCCCCCCCCACATCGAAGAACGTCGGGGGGCTTTTTATATAGGCGTTTTAGGTCACGAGGAAGCTTCGGGAAGAAGGATTGGCGCAAACGGAGCCACGAGGCCCAAAAGAGGTGGGCCCACGCGGCCCCTATACCTGGCCGCGTGGGCACCCTCTTTTGGCTCTCCGGCCTCCGTTTGCTTGCTTCCTTTGCTCCGAGGTCTTCCTCTTTCCAAAATAATGATCCCCGTAAATTTGCAGCTCATTATGACGTTGTTAAGGCCCTGAAATAAATAAGGAAAGAAATAGGGGTTTTCTGCCTACGCAGGATTAAATCCATAAATAGGGGAAATCATTATTAATTACCAAAAATCATTAAATAACAGTAATATACCCCTTATATGATGCAAATATGAATGAAATACAAGTATTATAGTACAAAGTTCATGTATGCATTTTACATGCATCAACTAGTAGCAGAGGATTAGCAAGGAATATGGGGAGAGAGATCTGGGGATTGGGGTGATAGTTCGGGTTCACCCAATACCTGCAGGGGTTGGATCCACTAGGGGATCCAGATCCCCTGCAACCGAACAAAGCCTAAGGGAGATTAGAGCGAGAACAACTATAAGAATCACTGCCCTCATCGACTTCTCCTACGCTCCTTCGTGATTAGGGATTAGTTCACCGAAAAGTAAGTGGCTCTCAAGCTCCAGTGCTCCTGCCACTTTAATTTTTTTTGAAAAAACATATTTGAAAGTTTCAAAAAATTCCGACCTACACAAGAGTGTTTGTAAGGATGTATACTACAAGCGTGCAAAATCTCAATGCGAAATACTTTGTATTACGACCTACACAAAAATGACAAATTTGAAAATTTGAAACTATGCAATGTTAAGTATAATCAGATCTGTAAATTTGTCATTTTTTGCAGGTCGTAATACAAAGTATTTCGCATTGAGATTTTACACGCTTGTAGTATACATCCTTGCAAACATGCGTGTTTTTTTTCAAAAAAATTTAAAACTTTAAATATGTTTTTCGAATTTTTTAAAGTGGCAGGAGCACTGAAGCTCGGGTGTAAGGAATCTCTACTCTTAGTTCACCCCCGAACTATGGGTTTGTGGTAGTACTTTGTACTCAATCTCTCCATGCGATTCGATGTTTAAGTCATATGAGTTTTCCCTACATGATTATGATGAACTATGTATTGACAGTGATCTTGCTTATGAGATGAAATATTCTGCGCAATTTCTTATTATGTTTGATTACGAGATATTTATCTATGCATATTGTTTACCCCATTCTTGATACTAAATAGAGCCAATTTATCGGATATACCAGTAGTGAGGATAGTGTGCAGTAGATTGAGTGGAATGAGTGGTGCTCTTAATCCAGCGATGAAAAGGGTAAAAGCAACTGTATCCGTTGGTACTTTCTTTGAGTTGCCACACTATGGATTAAAGTTATATGTATATTTTGTAACTATACGAAACAGGCTTTTTGCCCCGCTTTATAAATAAAGCCCAACGGCCAAACTGATACAAGGTGATGAGGTGACCCTCTTACAAAGCACATCAAGGATAAACAGAAAAACCGGAGAACCAAACTTGTCACCAATGACACCGACACAACACCGAAAGAAGCCGGAGCTCCATGACAAAGCCCCCAAGGAGGAAACGACGCCTAATGTCGCCATTGTCGAGACCGTAGTCTAAGGTTTTCACCTGGAGCCTAGACGCGGCGAAGGTAGCCACAACGACGCCCCCAAGAGGGTCACGACACCCACAAACATCGTCGTCGTTGGCGCCGGAGCGCTAGGCTTTTTCGCCGGGAAAAACCTTCACCCTGCACCCGGTATTTCAGGTGCGAGTCAGGCTCCCAAAACGCGATCTGGGAGCTGCCATTGTCGAAACGCCGCCAGCACCAGGATCTCCCGCCACCCGCTTCTCGCCATCCACATGGCCAAAAAGCAAGCGCATCCCCACTGCCACGTCGCTCGCCGCAGAGACACCCGCGTAGTCCACCTTCCGAGGCCGCCGCCTCGGCGCCCGAGATACTTAGCCCACGAAGGGGTCGAACACCACCACGACCGTCCCACCGAGACGGACATGAGAGAACGGTATCAACCAACCGGTCCTCGGACAGTGAGGTTCAACAAGCAGGACGCACCCGCCAGTCGAACCCGCAGTGCCCGTCACGGGGCTACCAGGCAGCTGCCGCATCTAGGCCCATCAGGCCTGTATCTAGCACCCCAACCACCCATCACCATGGTCAGGGGGTGGGCTCCCAGACCGGGAGCCCCTGAAACCAGTCGATCCACGAGGCCCAGCCAGCCCGATCCAGGCCCGAAGGGCCCAGATCTTGGCCGAGGCCGGGCGCACTGCCCTCGATGGCCAGCGCCGCCGGCAGCCGTCCAAGGTCCGCCGTTTCCTCCGCCAATCCGTTGCAGGTCCTGGAGTTGTACGTCGCCGTCGTGCCAGCCCACGCCCGCCGACCAGAATCCGGGCGGACGAGCTCCACCACCATGACCGCCACCGGCTGCCGCGGCGGCGAGCACCGTCCCCCAACGCCTCCTCTGCACGGAAGACGCTCTGCCGCGCAGCCACCACGCCGTCGCGAGCCCCGCCGCTACGCCACTGCACCCCGCGCCGAGTGCCGCGTCCAGCGCCGCACGCCAACGCGCGAAGGGGAAGAAGAGCCCCGCCGCCGCCGACGCTGCCGGGGCTTCGCCCGGGAGCGCGGAGCCCCCGGTCGGTTTTTTTCTTCAACTTGTGGTCGTATATTTTGTAACTACCATAGTCATGGACGGATGCCCAACTTCACGTCACCATACTTAATGAAATACTCAATATTTTATACTCAACTTTCGCCGTGTTGTGTATTCTTAGTGAGAGTGTCGAGGGAATACCAAATATGCATTTGTTAGAGTTGCTCTTAGGAGAGGAAAACACCATGTGAAACATGTTTAATATTTACATCACTTTTGTTGGTTTGGTGGTAAAATGGATCAATGGGATGGTTTAAGCTTCACATGGTTATTTGTTTTGAGAGAATTCATTCATTTGGTTAGTTGGATCAAGCCACACGGTTTAGCAGGGGAGCTCCTAACTATGCGCTACGCGGAGGGAACTAGGCTCCGCGTAGCCCCGCACCCGCCCTCGATCTTATTGGGTTCGGCCCACTTTCCGCAGCTACCATTTCGTGCGTGAGGTTACTTTTCCTGTTTCTTTCTCCTTTTCCTACTTCGCTACATTTTCCGTGCGCCGGGATAGTTATTCCGATAAAGTTTTGTTTCGTGCCCATTTTGCTTTTTCTTTGCACGATTCTAGTTCGACAAAAAAAGTTATAATGACATGCACTTTAAAATAAAATAATGTGTACACGAACATTATGCGCGTCCACGATTATGTTCCATTCCTGTAATTAGTTTCAAGTTTTATTGATTGTAACTTCTCAATTTGAGTCGATGTTCAGAATTTTTTAACTCAGTTTTATCAAAATTTGTCGCACTCGGTTAACCATTTGAATTATCCTTTGACAAGTAGTTTAATCTCAATGTTTCGCACTACTTTCATGTTGTAATTTTTTCGTTTCGATGGTCATATACGAGATAATTTTGCAATGTAGTTTTGAACGTGTTTACACTCGTCTTGTACGCGTCTTCTCCAACTTGTGTCTCCGCCGCTCGCCCGGTTAACTCCGCCATCATCGCTGCACCGTCGTTTTTTCCAGCTCATGGTGGTGAACAAATTTAAAAGTGAACAATTTTTTTTCCAAAAATGGCGGTGAACAGTATAAGTCTGTGAACGATTTCAAACAGCGAACAGTATAAGTCTGTGAACGAAAATTATTTTTGAACGATTTCAAAAAGTGAAAAATAAGTATTTAAACAGAAACTATTTTTGAATGATTTAAAAATGACTAGAAACGATTTAAAAAGTGTACATAAAATATTAGCGGACGGAAATTACTTTTGAATGGTTTTTCAAAAGTGAATAAAAAAGGTTTGTGAATGGAAGCTATTTTTTAACAATTTTAGGAAAGTGAACAAAAACCGTTTCGGAATGATTTTTAAAAGTCAATAAATAATGGTGGTGAACAAAAACTATTTTTGAACAATTTTGACAATGTGAACAGAAAAGGTCGATGAACGAAATTTATTTATGAACGATTTTAAAAGGTGAACAGAAAAATTCTATGAACGGAGATTAATTTTGAACGGTTTTTAAAAGGTGAACAAAAAAGTTTTGTGAACGGAAGCTACTTTTTAACAATTTTTAAAAAGTGAAAAAAATAGGGATGAACATAAACTATTTTTGACCAATTTTAAAGAAGTGAACCTAATAGGTAGGTGAACAAATTTGAATTATGAATGATTTTAAAAGTGAACAGAAAAAATGTGTGAACGAAAATTATTTTTGAACAATTTCAAAAAAGTGAACAAAATAGGTATTTGAACTAAAACTGTTTATGAACGTTTTCACAAAGTGATCATAAACTATTTTAAAAGTGTACAGAAATTGTCGTCGAACGGAAATTATTTTTGATTGGTTTTTAAAAGGTGAACAATTCCCGTGACCTAACGCCGGCGATCTCTCATCTCCGGCCACCAATTCCCAAAACCCTTCCGATCATCTTCCTCCCCACCCACCAAAACCCTACTCCCCACCTGTCTTTCATGGCTTCTTCACCCCCTTGGCGTTGGAAGGTGTCCTTCACGTCTACCAAGGATCTGGATCGTGGTATGTTCAAAGATCAAGATGGCTTTTTGGATCTCTGGATTTCAGGAGACAAGGAATGGATGGTTCTCAAGAATGCCAAGAATGCCCCAATCATTGGTAAACATCCGGATCCTTTAGAGGTGGTAAGCCCTAGATCCACCACCTCTCTCCCTGGTTTTGTTGTATCGGTTATTTCATGTCTGCTGTCACCTACGGGATCTTTGTCATTCACGGCGTCATCTCCTGCTCGTGAACCTTTGGATCCTTTCTCGGATCCGGACTCTATTGCACATCTTCTGGATTTCACCCCGGGTCATGCGATCAGGGCAAAAGTGCGGCAACTTTTTTCATCTGCAGTAAACCCTGTCTCTAGATCGCACCGTTTTTTCCTTGTGGTTTCTTTTAGCCGCACTTCTTTCAGATTGACAGAGCTTAATGCTAGTCTGGCACTCTCTGCTTGTTTGGGTGTCTCCTATGATGAAATTGAGATTTCAAATCTTGCTGGTAGAGTTTTCAAATTCTCAGTCAGTTCAAAAGCTGTGGGCTTCTTCATTACCAATTTGAGATCATATACTTGCAAAATGTTTGAGTGCTTCTTTCATCTATGGGGTTATGGTGGTCCAAATTGGTTGAGAGAGGAAAAGCTATACTATGCGGAACTGGATGCTGAATGGACTGAGGTCAATAGAAAGAAATCTAGGTCTGGTCGCCTCTTTACAAGTGATGTCTCAGTTAAACATGCCTTCCGATCCATCAAGAATTCTCTCAAGTCGCACTCTTTTGTTGATCGGAGAGCTAATGTGCAGCGAAACTCTTTGGCCTCCAGACCTAGTGGGAAGCATGCTTACCGTCCCAAAGTTCAGCTCTCTTCTATGGCTAAGGATGTGATCAGGGACCAACCTGAAGTTATTCAATTTGGTTCTCTGCCTGCTGTAGTTCTGGCGGGATCTTCGGCCTCAAAAGTTGTTTCCGATGGGCTTGCTACCAAGAATGCAATTGGGCCGGCCTCCTCTGGTTCTACACCTAGCAACTCTGTTATATCTGGTCATGATCAAGCTTTTGAGGATTTAATTGATAATATGGCGTTGCAAGTTTGGTCGTGCAACAGATGTTTAAGTTTTGAACATAAAACTGTTTTTTGCAAAGGAAGGATTCGGTGTTGGGCTTGTTTTAAATCTGGACACATTAAAAAAGATTGCCCGGGGGTAAAAGGGTCTTTGCAGTGGGTTGCCAAGCAATCTACTACTCTGTCCCCGGCAAAAGGAATAAACAATGTTGTTTACCCAAGCGTCGCGGCAAAATCCCCAATCCCCTGCGAAAACCCTACCTCCTCTGCTCCTCCGCCAATCTCCAATCTAGCTCCAATGGCGAACTTTCCGGTTGATCCAACTCGGTTTACACCAGCAGGCATGGATGTCATGCAGCCCTGGGGAGATGATGAGCGTCCTGCAAGGATTTATGTCACTGCAGCCGCTGCGCTGCAGAGAAGGCACGAGCAATGGGCGATTGCGCAACTTGAACCAAGGCCACCGGCAGAGGAGATTGATGGTTTTCTTGAGCAGATTGCGAATCATATCTTCAACGAGTACAACCTGGAGGTAATGAGTTTCGCTGAGAGTGTTGTTGGTCTTGGTCTCTATCGCCTTGCTAGTTCTGTTGCGAGAGATTTGCTGGTGGCACAACATGCAGTTCCTTTTGGCAACAGACGCATTCTTTCTTTCGCTAGGCATAATGCTGGAGATAATTTTAGATCAACTGTCTATACTAGGCTTGGTTGGATCATGTTGCTTAATTTTCCCATGGACTACTGCACGGAGGACTTTCTGAGAAACATGGTTAGTAAGTTTGGCAAGATGCACTCGTGGCACAGGGATGACCCCTCACCCACTAGGACTCTGATTAAGCTCTCTTATGGAGGGGTTCGTGATATCCCTAAATCTATTGTCGTGCGTGAGACTCAGAGATATGGTGGTGTGGTGGTTTCCTGGACTGTACCAGTTTTTATTCTGCAGAGTGAACAGGCTGATGTCATGCCTGGGGATGAATCCCCTGAGCCGCAGGATGGTAATCCTCATCCCTTTCATGGCCCTCCTGTTATTCCTTTGGATGATGCTTGGGTTCCACCAGTTAACAATGAAGCAGGCCATGGATGGGGGCTTTGGGATGCTGGTGCAGCAGGAGAAAATAATGTTGTGCAGCATGGTTGGGGTGATGATGAGATGCAGCACGACCAAGCTCCCCAGCAAGAACAACAACAGTCTTCCTCTACAGTTCAGTTTACTGGAGATTCCATTGATTCTGAAAACTATGTCCAAGCAGAGCGACCAGAGCAGATTATGGATGTGATTATTCCTGGAGTTGAGGGCCCACAGATGGCTATTATCCCTGCTGGTCATGCAATGCCTGGGGACCCTCAAGACCTTCAGCTTTTCAGGGTTTTGCTCCCTGACCCTGTTCTTGCCTGGAGTGAGTACCTGAGGTTCAATTGTGCCAGGTTACAGTTTGACAGAGGTTCCCTTTTCCTTTCGCAGATTTGTGGCCTTCTTGAGCCTGTTATAGATAAGAGGTTCTTTTCCACTGTGATTTATGTGGAAGAAGTTAATTCTGCAGTTACTTCTGTGAAGTCTGTTACCCCTTCTGTGCCATCCAGGACTCCAAAGAAAAGGGGACGCAAACAGGCTGTGGTGTTACCATCAGTTGTTAGTCGTCCCACTAGAAGCTCAGTTCAGAATGGGGGATTCAGACTGGTGCCCATGCAACAGTCTCCAGAACCAAGGAAAAGGCCAAGGTCGGCCAAGCCGAACAGCAGGGATGATCTGGTGCCTCCTTTCACTCCCTTACGTGTGCTTCAGTTGGCGGGAAGGGAACTAGAAATTGAGGAGAAGGAAATCTTGAAGGAGAAGCTTGAGGCCTCCTCTAGCAAGCCCAGGAGCCCATCTTCTTCCAATGATAGTTAAGGCCAAATGTTTGGTGGGCCTTGTTGGCCTCTTTGAAGTGGGGGTTGTTATTATTTTGCTAAAACTGATCATGCTGGTTGTGTTATGGTACTATAATCTTTGGATGCTTCTGGATGTCTCTGTTATGCTATTTTGTCTTTCTGTGATGGACAAATTCCTTTTCTCACTTATATCTGGTTTTTATGGATAATAATCATAAAACTCAGCTGGATTGGATGGTTTTTGACTGGAATGTGAGAGGTCTGAATGATAAAAATAAGAGGCTTGCTGTGTATAATAAAATTGAGGAATGTCATGCTGCTGTAATTTGTCTTCAGGAGACAAAATGTCAGAATTTTGATCATTCCTTTGTCAGATCCTTTTGCCCCAAAAGATTTGATCAGTTTGTTTTTTCCCCTTCTGAGGGTGCCTCTGGGGGGTTAATTGTTCTATGGAACAGCTCTGTGTTCCATGGAAGGCTGGTTGAAATTCACAGATCTGCCATTAAAATTAATTTCACTTCAGTGCATAATTCTGAGACCTGGACTCTAATTAATGTGTATGGCCCTTGTAAAGGAATCGAGAGGGACAACTTTGTTACCTGGCTTTATAACCAACATATTCCTATTCATGAGAACTGGTTAATTGTGGGGGATTTCAATTTTATTAGGTCAGAGGATAACAGGAATAGGCCTGGAGCCGATTTGAATGATATTCTTTTATTTAATGATGTCATCAGCCATCTGGGATTAATTGAGCTTCCACTTAAGGGCAGGTCCTTCACATGGTCTAATATGCAGCAGGACCCACTTTTGGTGCAGTTAGACTGGTTTTTCACTTCTTGCCAATGGACTCTGTCTTATCCAAATTCGACGGTTTCTCCTCTGGCTAAAATTACCTCTGACCATCTTCCCTGTGTTATTAAAATTTCAACCTCTATCCCAAAGGCTAAAATCTTTAGATTTGAGAATCACTCGGTGCAGCAACCTGGTTTTTTGAGCTGGTTCAGGATGTATGGAATAGACCCACTAAGTGTGCTTCCTCTGTGGGGATTATTTCGGCAAAATTAAAATCTTTGAGATATGAGTTGAAGAGATGGGGAAAGAGTTTGTCTCACATCAAAACTCTTATTTATAAGTGTAACATGGTGATTTTCTTCTTTGATCAGTTAGAGGATTTGAGAGTTTTGAGTACTCCAGAATTCAACTTCAGGAATATAGTAAAGGTCCACATCAAGAAGTTGTTACAGATTCAGTCTGATTATTGGAAACAGAGATGTACTATAAGGTGGGTTCAGCTGGGGGGGGGGGGGAGAACACTAAATTCTTCCATGCTAAAGCAACTGAGAGGCACAGACATAATGTTATCCCCTCTATTATAGATAGCAATGGCAATACCTTGGAGGATCATCAAGATAAAGCTGCTGCTTTCTGGCATAGTTTCAAAGGGAGGATGGGAGTTTCTTTTAGCACCAATGATCAAGTCGATCTTAAAAGGTACTTGTCTGCTGTACCTGGACTAGATAATCTTGCTGATGCCTTTACTGATGAGGAGATTGATGGAATAGTAAAGCATCTCAAACCTGACAAAGCCCCTGGACCTGATGGGTTCACTGGTTTGTTTATCAAAAGGTGCTGGTCTATAATACAGAGTGATTTTAAGCAATTATGTGCTGACTTTCATGATGGGAAGATCTCTCTGGAAAACATTAATGGGTCCTATATCACTCTGGTTCCTAAGAAGCAGTCTCCTGAAACTGTTAATGATTTCAGGCCTATTTCTTTGACCAATACCTCCTTAAAATTTCTTACCAAGTTGGTGGCAAACAGGTTTCAATCTATCATCTCCAAATGCATTCATGATAACCAGTATGGTTTCATTAAATCAAGGACAATCCAGGACTGCTTAGCATGGTGTTTTGAATATATTTTCCAGTGTAAACAATCAAGGAGAAAGGTGGTGGTTGTGAAAATTGATTTTGAGAAGACCTTTGATACAATTGAGCATAAAGCCATTCTGCAAATAATGGAATGCAAGGGGTTCCCACCCATTGTGATATCCTGGGTCAAAGAGGTGCTTAGTTCTGGGACCTCATCTGTTCTGCTCAATGGAGTACCCGGAAACAAATTTCATTGTAAGAGGGGAGTCAGACAGGGTGATCCTCTCTCCCCAATTTTATATGTTCTGGGAGGAGATCTATTGCAGAGCATTGTTAATTTGGCTTTTGAGCAGGGAAGATTGAAATTGCCCATTCCTGTTGAAGGAAAATTCCCTGTGGTACAGTATGCTGATGATACTTTGGTTTTCTTACCAGCTGAATCAGATCAGCTCCAGATATTTAAAGAACTGCTGGATCTCTTTGCCTCCATCACTGGGCTCAAGGTGAATTACCATAAATCTTCCTTGGTGCCAATCAATATTTCTTCTGAGACGGCTGTGTCCCTAGCTGGTATTCTGGGATGCCAGATAGCTGATATGCCATTCCCTTATTTGGGTCTTCCGATGGGCACAACCAAACCGGCAATGAAGGATTTTGCCCCCCTAATAGACAGAGTGGAAAGGAGGTTATCTGCCACAGCCTCATTTTTATCCTACGGTGATAGTCTGGTTTTGGTAAATTCTGTGTTATCATCCCTGCCTACTTACTATATGTGTTCACTTGTCATCCCAAAAGGGGTGATTGAGGTGATTGATAAGGCTAGGAGGAGATGTCTTTGGAGGAAGGATAAGCATAAGGAAAGAGTTAATTCCCTGGCTGCATGGGATATGGTATGTAAACCCAAAAAGAAGGGGGGGCTGGGAATTGTTAATTTGCATGTGCAGAATAAGGCCTTACTGATGAAACACCTGGATAAGTTCTATAATGACGCTGATCTGCCATGGGTGAAATTAGTCAGAAACTCTTATTATCACAATTCAGTGCCCCATGTTGTCACGTTGAGTGGTTCTTTCTGGTGGAGAGGGGTTTTTAGCCTTGTGGATGAATGGAGGGCGATCACCAAGTGTGAAATGGGTGGTGGAAGTTCCATCCTGTTCTGGGATGATTTGTGGACGGACAGGTTGCTATCTCACCAATTCCCAAGGCTTTTCTCTTATGTCAAGGACAAATTGATTTCCGTCAAAGAGTATATGAGGCTCGAAGATCCAACTGCTGCATATTATTTGCCTCTTTCTGTGGAGGCTTATCAGGAATATATTGATATGGCACAGTTGCTACAAGACGTGGTTCCCAGTGATTCTTCTGACAAATGGATCAGTTGTTTGGCAAGGGGGAAATACACATCAAGTAGTTTCTACTAGTTCCATTTTTCTGGTATCACTACTCATATGCCCTCTTGTTGGATATGGAAGTCAAAATGTATGTCCAAGCATAAGGTCTTTGCTTGGCTCATACTACATGACAGGATCAATACAAAGGACATGTTATTACGCAGGCATTGGAATGTTACAAACAATCATAATTGTGTGCTCTGCCCTTGGCACCAATATGAAGACTGGGTGCATTTATTCTTCCAATGTACTTTCAGCCAAAGAGTTTGGTCATATTTGCAGATCAGCTGGCATGATGCTTCAATGTTGGATAATCTGTTGGTCGCCAGGAAGGGTTTTGAGGGACCATGTTTTGTTGAGATTGTTATTTTGGCTTGCTGGAATTTTTGGAAGCAGAGGAATGGTTATATTTTTAAGGAGATTTTGCCTACATTCAGAAGCTGGAAGGCTGGTTTCTTTGTGGATGTCACCTTGCTTGGGCATAGGGTGAAAGATTCTATTAAACCTCTTTTGTCATCATGGCTTGACAACTTACAATAATTTTTTGCTTGTAAATATTTGTAATTATTGCCTGTACAGTTGTTCGTTTTTTCAATAAAAGGCTGTGGGGGCCTCCCCTACAGTATTTAAATTAAAAAAAAAGGTGAACAAAAAGGATTTTGAACGGAAGCTATTTGTTATCAATTAAAAAAACTAAAAAAGAAATTTTGAACAATTTTAAAAAGTGAACAAAATGGGTATTGAAAGGATTTTTTAAGTTTTTTCAAAAGTTATCGGAAACTATTTCAAAAGTGTACATAAACTGTCTAACAGAAATTATTTATGAACGGTTTCTAAAAGTGAACAAAAAAGGTTTCTAACGGATATTTATGAAGAGTTTTAAAAAAGTGAAAGAAACCAGTTTGTAACGATTTTAAAAAGTGCACACAAAATGTCGATGAACGGAAACTATTTTTGAACAATTTTAAAAGTGAACAGAAAAAGTCGGTGAACGAAATGTTTCTTTAAACGATATTAAAAAGTGACAGAAAAAGTCCGTGAACAGAAATTATTTTGAACAATTTTCTAAAAGTGAACAAAATAGGTATTTGAACAAAACTATTTTTGATCGATTTTAAAAAGTGATCAGAAACTTTTGAAAAGTTTATAGAATAATATCGGTGAATGAAAAATATCAACGATTTGTAAAAAGTGAACAAAAAAGGTTTGTGAACGGAAGCAATTTTTGAACAATTATTAAAAGGTGAACGAAAACCAATTTGGAACGACTTTAAAAAGTGAACAGAAAATGTCGGTGAACAGAAATTATTTTTGAATGATTTTAAAAGTGAACAAAACATATTTATATTATTTGAATAATATTTCAAATATGAACATTTATGTTAGCTGAAAGATATTTGAACCCATGAGCGTAATTTTTTTGAGACCGTTAATCATTTTTTGAACTCGTGAACATATTTTTCAAAATCCTATTTTTTCTCGAACCGTAAGAACAATTTGAGAGCTCCATGAACCTTTTTCAAAGCCCGTGAATAAAATTTTGAATCCATGAATGTAATTTTTTTGAAGCGGTGAACGTTTGCTTACAGTTGTGAAACATTTTTTTGAACTCCGTGAATACTTTTTGTAGCATAAGCATTATCTTAAAATAACACATGAACACATTTTCCCTCTTTTACCATTAAAATAGAAATCAGAAAAAAATAAATATTGATTTAAAGAAGAAAAAAAGGAAAAGAGAGAAAAAACAAAGGAAAAAAAAATAAGAAAACTACCGATAGAGAAAATGGAAACGGAAGAAAAAGAAAATGGGAAAGAAATAGAACGGAAATGTAAAAGAGGCACAAAAGGAGAGAAAATGCAACATACAGCAAAAAGAAGAAAAAAGATTGCAGATGTGTGACTGTGTCACACGCGGGAAGTAACGAGTAAGAAGAAATAACTCAGCGGCGTGACCAGAAACGCGAACACAGAGAACTGGGCCAGGCCCATAATTCGTCGGAGGGTACGCGGACGTTTGTAACGTACGCGGTACGCGGAGTATAGGTTTTTCCGTTTAGCAGGTATATAATCTAGTTTTCCGACGACATATGGGGCGAACCCTATGCTCTGCGTACCACGGAGCTTGCAAAGCTCCGCGTACCACCCGGTAGCATATGGGCCGGCCCAGTAGTAGGGATGTTGGTATTTTTTCTGTTTCGTTTTTCTGTCTGTGTTTATTTTTCGTTTTTCTGTTTCTTTTTCTTTCTTCTTTTTCGGTTTCCTGTTTCCTGTCTATTTTTATTTTTTTGTTTTTATGTTTACTTTTATTTATTCATTTTTCTATTTATCTTTTTCGTTTTTCTTCTTTGCATTTTTCTTTTTCTTTTTTTAATGTTTAATTTATATTTTCTTTTTCGTCTTGTGTATTTTTTAGTTTTATATTAAATAAATATTTATGTTGTGGAAAAATTGAGTAGGTTTATTTGTTAAATAACATAAATATTCTAACAAATTCAATAACATAAAAATGTCTATATTTGGAAATTCGTTCAAATAAGATAAATATTTGATTGAAAATTCATTCAAATAACACAATTGTTCATGTTTGAAAAATTGTTCAAATAAGATAAATGTTTTATTGCAAATTCGTTCAAATAAAATAATTGTTTATGTTTTGAAATTCATTCAAATAAGATAAATGTTTTATTGAAAATCCGTTCAAATAACATAATTGTTCATGTTTGATAAATCGTTCAAATAAGATAAATGTTTTATTGAAAATTCATTCAAATAACATAATTTTTCATGTTTTGAAATTCGTTCAAATAAGATAAATGTTTTATTGAAAATCCGTTCAAATAACATAGTTGTTCATGTTTAGAAAATCGTTCAAATAAGATAAATGTTTTATTGAAAATCCGTTCAAATAACATAATTGTTCATGTTTTGAAAATCATTCAAATAAGATAAATATTTTATTCAAAAGTCTTTCGAATAATAGAAAAGTTTATATTTAAAAATTCGTTCAAATACATATTTTTTCATGTTTGAAAGACGTTCAAATAAAATAATTGTATTTATTAGTTTTTAATATATATATAAATATATTTTTATTATAATGTTTTTGTTTTCCAAAAATACAAACACATTTTCTTGTTAGTATAAAAACAGAAAGAAAAATCAAAACAGAAAATAAAACCGAAAAGAAAAAGGAAAATAATAATTACCTGTGAAGTTGGGCCGGCCCATTTCACCGCGGGGGGTGCGCGGAGCTGCGCTCCGTCCGCGTTGCGCGTGATATAGGAGCTCCCGACATATGGGCTGCCTTTTCTAGACATCTTGGGCCGATTGGGCTGCAGAGCCTGGGCCGTTCCAATGCGATTTGTGGAATAGGCCTGCCTGCGCGTCGCGGCGGTGCCCGGCTCCCTGCTCCAGAGAACCCCACCCGATTCCGCCGGCGAGACTCTGCCGGGAATCGCTGATCCAGAATGGCCGCCAACTTCTGGGCGTCGTCGCACAGGTAAGCCGCCGGCACCCACCCGGTCTCGATCAGATTTATGTATCACCCGAGGAGGTTTCGTGAATTCTGAGCTGCTAATGGGGGCGATGATTCCCGTGCGTGCAGCAAGCAGCTGCTGGACCCGGAGGAGGTGGACGTGGTGCCGGCGGCGGACCGGGAGCGGGGCATCACGCCGGTGGAGTTCCGCCTCGTCAAGATCCACATGTCCTTCCGTGAGCTCCTCCTGCGCCCTCCCCGTCATTTTTTCTATCTGCTCTCTCTAGTATCTCGGCTGCGCAGATTAGCTCTGAGGCGCCCTTACAGATTATAGAATCGACGATAAGCTCGTTCTGCGATGATATATGTTAACTGGCAAACAGTGGTTCAGTCTGAAGTTTCGAAACTCCACGATTTTGGGTGACTTGTATGATCTGTAATTATACCCATGGGCATATCGTGCCATGCATCTTTAGAAATGTGGTTGAAGGAGGAAGTTCCCTCCCTTAACTGATGTATGTTGTCTAGGTAGAAGGTACCCTGCGGAGGCTGTGCCTCGAACGCGGGCGGGTGAGCTCACCGGTGTGTGCACTAACCAACCGGCCACTCCTCGGTTCTCGTGTCACGCACCCTTGTATCTTATAATTCACTCTTAACACAAACACTGAACAATTATCCACCGTTTCTGCTAAAACAAGCTGAAAAATATGTTACCATCTTTGTTCGTTTTTACTAAATGGAGATACAAGTTTATACTTCCTTATTCCGCTAGAGAAGTTTTTGGTGACGCACGCTGTGCATTGCTTATTTTCAGTAACCGGAAAAATTCTTGTTACATCAGTAGCAATCTAGCATACATGCAAAAAGAAGTAGCAATCGGGTGTAGGTACTAAATTTGCCCCAGGCACTTGATTCATTTCACTCCAGTTGTAGCAGCCATAATATCTGTGGCTGGGTAAATACAGCCATACGATGGCTGTGGCCCAGGGAAACAGGCCTCACGGCTTGCTTTGGTGAGAGAAGATAAAAAGTATAAGGATGGGCTTATGCTTTTTTTTGCTTATTGGTTGCTTCAGTGAACTACACAGAGATTCACATTTATAGGTGACCTACCCTTTGGAACATAATCTAATCCAACTAAAAGGCATCCCTAGGAGCTTTATGTAATCTCACTGGTAAGATCTTATCTCTAAATCATGCAAATCCAACTAACTAACAAACCAATCAAACAACTTGCTACCTAACCTGGATAAGCACATGACAGTATCTTACTTACAATTTATTGATATACATTCTGCATTAGTTTTCTTCCTTACAGAGTAAAACATTTGATGATTTCAGATATATGGCGGTTGGCCCAGCAGGTGAAAGTTAGACAAAGGTGAGCGACTTTGTGTCCATTTCCTGACCTGTACCTTCGTTTATAGATGTATGATATCTGTATACTTAGTGATCAAATAAACCTGTGTCTTTTGCTTTTCGACTGTAGTTAGCAAGCTTTCCTTCTACAGTCATATATAGTTTCTTTTGAAGTGTCTACCTTTGTATCTGAAGAAGTTATACATATTGGTAGTTTATTACCTGAAAGTCATGCAAATGTTTGGTGGTATTTATTCTTTCCCTCATAAAGTTCTTCCTGGTAACATTTTTGCGGAGTTTGCTTGAACTTCAACGCTGATATAGTGATACCAAACCAAACTGCTTTTAAGAGAAAAGTAAAAAATATCAGACTATTCCAATCTCCTTTATCTGTATTCTTTATTAATCATAAGGTTGTTACAGTTTCATTATAAGACTAACTTGTAACTAAATACTATTTAGTTAATGTCTGCTACTGAATGGCTTAGTTTTCCACCTTATGGTATGATGTTCATCTTCCACCAGACCTATCTGACATTAACTCATGATTGTTATTTCAGAGTCATAGCTACTGCAATCACATACTTCAGGCGTGTCTATACAAGGTATGATTCTCTATTTTGTAAGGACGAAGGATAGAAGAGTGCCCCACTGGCCTCTAAAGTTGCTGTCTGGATTAGACTATTTTTTTGCTAGCCGGAGAAATGAAAACACAGTATTATTTTTAGACTGTAAGTTGTTGTGCCACTATCCTTATGATGTAAGATGGTCAACATACAGACAAGCAAGAACCATATACTGTGATTGTACTTTGTGTCTACTAGAAGTTATGTGCTTCACTCTCAGAACTCTATAATTTACTTTGCTTCATTCATAACTTGGGTGATTGTAGATGTGAGGTCCTCATCAAGTTGCTTCAAGCAGAATTAGTACAATGGTGCTTTAATTGGAAACCTTTGAAATTCGATTTGCAAATAGTATACTTCAAGCACCAAACTTATGTTTCTATACTTTCCGTGAAAAAATAATGGACATGAAGGTTCATATTTTAATGGCTATTTCTACATAATTCCTTGAAACATTTTAAAAGTTTTTTCTGATGGAACTTAAGCATTCAGAACCGTGTCTGAATCTATTTACAGAAAGAGCATGACAGAGTATGATCCTCGTTTGGTAGCACCAGCATGTTTGTATTTGGCATCAAAGGTGGAGGAAAGCACAGTGCAGGCAAGGCTTCTTGTATTTTACATCAAGAAGATGTGTGGTAAGTATCTTGATCATTCAGATAGGCCCATCTTTACCTGGAAGAGTTGCACAACTTACACTAACCATGTATTTTCGTTCAAAATGTAGGTTCGGATGACAAGTACAGATTTGAAATCAAAGATATTCTTGAAATGGAAATGAAGCTCCTGGAAGCACTCGACTATTATTTGGTTGTCTACCACCCATACCGTCCTCTTTTACAGTATGACTTTGCTTCCCCTATCATCTGAATAGAAATGACATTTTCACTGCAATAACAGTTTATATCTTCTGGTGCTCTGAGCTTTTGAAATTAACCCCTTTGATAGATTCTACAATGACATTGAGAAATGTGCTACTTTACAGGTTATTGCAGGATGCTGGCATAACAGATCTGACACAGTTCGCCTGGTAAGCACCACTTTTTGAATACAATGCAGTGTCAAGTTGAGAACTGGATGCATTGGAACTTGTCCTCTTATACAGTGGCGGCGTCACTATGGGGGCGAGCAGGGGCGGTCGCCCCGGCTCCCCTGAGGAAGAGCACGCACCCCTTGGTCATCACTCGAGCGGCGGCGCCGCCATTAACGATCTGGAGAAGGAGCTCCGCTCTATTTTATCGAACAGGGGAAGGGGAACCGGTATTTGGGCCTTTTGAAGAGTGGGCCGAACAGAGCGGGGAGACCTTCTGGCTAATTTCGTGAACATGTATCACACGTGGAAACCTGGTTCAACCTCTCAAAAAAAAAACCCTAGTTCATTTCCCCATCCGGCCATCCCGACCTAGCTCTCCAGCCGTTCCCCAATTCTCCAATCGCAACGCACCAACGCCGCGATCACACTCGCACAGAGCTCCCGCTGGCCGCTGCTGCCGTCCTGGCTGCACAGCTCTGGTCCTCCAGCTCCTCTTCCGTAGATCGGCAGATCCTCAGGCCAGCTCCGTGTTGTGCTCATTTTCCAGCGTCTCCGGCCGCTGCTTGGCTCCCGCTCCCAGCTCCCTCTCTTGGAGTCGCCAGCCTGTGCATTGGCGACGTGGCCAGAACAATGGACTCGTTTAGAATTCCCAAGCGGGCACGCCACATTGTTTATAATATACTAGTGTGGAGAAGTATGTTGCATATTGCTTTCTTTTCAAGCCCATAAGCATTAGTTCACACTTTGGGGCACGATGAGTCTATCAACACGGGTAATTTACTTCAAATGTTGTATGCCGCAAGATGCAAGGATGTAGTCAATGTTATAAATGAAAATGCTCTTAGCAATCTTCACTTAGCATCTAACGAGATCCAACAACAAATAGCACAGGTATTTTTTTTTGTTGTTTTCATGTTGTTGGTTGTTATAATACATGAGTTATGAAAATTGAATTTTTAAGGACAATTTATTTTTGTTGAATAGAGTTGGTTTTGTGCCTTAATTTTTTTTAGACCTTATGAGTTCGCCCCCACTCATCTCAATTCCTGGCTCCGCCACTGCTCTTATATAATTTCAGTCATGGTGTACTGTTTTTCTTGTTGTGAAATGTCAATGGAAGCTGTTTGTGTTTCATAATCGTATAATACAAGAAAGTCGCTTGATTCGCTTTAGTAATATTTGGTGGTTAAAGTAGCCTTTTCTTTTTGAAGCATTTCATGACATGACCGATTTTATTCTCGCAGCCAGACCCTTTTAGAATTCCTCTGCTCATATATTTCACTTAAATAAAGAGCGTTTACTTTTGGTATGATCATAATTGAATACCCTTTGTAGGAACAGTTCAAAACCTGGCTGCAAGTACAACCTTAGGCTTCTTTTTGATCTTTTTTTAGCCCTTTTGTAATCTCTCCCTATCCCACTTTTCACCCTGTAAATGCTCATTATAAAATTATAAAAATTGCAGTGGGAATTTTTTTCCCACTGTTCAAGCTTAAAAAAAAAATCATTTGTAGGAATGTAGGATCACAGGGATACACAAGTACCTCTACTGACTTGTCCTTCTCACTTTAATATATCACAGTATGGAGATAGGATCTTCTACGAAGAATCATCACATGAACGACAAATTTAAGTGAAATACCTTTTATATG
The DNA here is from genome assembly GCA_012064385.1 of Puccinellia tenuiflora. Taxonomy (NCBI): domain Eukaryota; kingdom Viridiplantae; phylum Streptophyta; class Magnoliopsida; order Poales; family Poaceae; genus Puccinellia; species Puccinellia tenuiflora. The sequence continues at coordinate 14,354 of QRDG01002334.1, read as the reverse complement.
ATTTATGGGTGTACAACTAGACCTATATGGCTATATCTATGCTGATTAGGCACTGTTATTACAGGGGCCTTGTCAATGATACTTACAAGATGGATCTTATTCTCATATATCCTCCATATATGATTGCGATAGCCTGCATATACATTGCAAGTGTTCTTAAAGATAAGGACACGACTTCGTGGTTTGAAGAACTCCGTGTTGACATGAACATTGTAAGCGTTCCATTGATTTATTTCGCCCAATCATCGTGATTTGGTTCTGCCCTCGTATTAATCCATCAGCATCTGTTTGCAATATTCAGGTTAAGAATATTTCTATGGAAATCTTGGACTTCTATGATACCTACAAGATTGATCCGAATAGGGGTCTCCAGGAGGACAAGATCATTCCTGTGATGAACAAGTTGCCATCAAAGGCCTGAAGCCAGATCTTGCGCCAATTTCAGACTGGCCGCTTAACCACCTTACCCTTCCTTAATTGTTGTGTGCTCATACTGAATTCGAAGGCGAGATTTAGGGAATGCCCTGATGCACTTGGAGGGCATTGACTCGATAGGTGCAAGTTATTTCCATGATGGTGATCCCCATGGTATAGGTAGTGTAGTGTATGTGCTTATAACAGTCTGTAACACTCGTAGTTTCGTATATCTTGAAGTACCCAAGGAGGAAAAGTTTCAGTTTGAGTCCTGCTTTTTAAATTTGTTCTTTGAGGCGTGAAATTTACCAGGCGGCACTTCAAAAGAACAGACCTAAAACTGTGACAAGCAGACTAGGTCTATTAAGAAAATATCAGTACTTTTTATATGTAAACGTTGGTAAAAAAGTATGAAAAGATTTTCAGCTTCTCAGTTTTAAAAGTTCAACTTAACACTTGTCGAAAAATAAGAGAGGCACACCCAAGATAAAGTGGTCATCGGCTGATTTGCCCACACGGCAAACAAATCTCAATCACTCCAAATTTGAGAAAAAAGCTGATTACAAGCTCAGACGTAGTGAACACCCTTGCCCTGGATCACCTCTCCAATGCGATAAGCAGGGCTTGATTCCTCCATAATTCTGTCAGCTGCCTCCTTGCTTACTACAAGGACCATTCCCACTCCCATATTGAACGTCCGCATCATCTCTCCGTCATCAATTTTCCCAACCTATAAATGACGGGTAAACAAAAGTGAAAACACCATTATACACGCAGATGGTTTCTCTCTATGACTTCTCTCTACACACAACTCTGGTTTATCAGTTGCAAATGGATTTCAAACTACAAGAGTTTCTACAATATTGTACAAGTATTTGATTTTTTGAGTTTCCAAATAATCCAATAAAACTGAGTATAGGGAAAGTGGAGTATATTAACAGGGAATGTTCAAAGCCAAATTTGTGGACTGCTAGATGTTACCTGTTGAAGCCATTTGAACACAGGTGGCACTTCCCACGATCCAGTAAAAATTCTCGCCCCAAGTCCAGAAGGAAATACTCTTGGGATATTATCGGTGAAGCCACCACCGGTGATATGGGCTAGTCCTTTTACACCACCCTTGCTGATAATCTCAAGCACCTTTTTCATCCAACATCATTAAATTACAACTTGGACATAAAAAAGACCGTGGGAAATACGAGTCATTCATCAGCAAAGACTAACCTGTTTAACATAGATGACAGTCGGTGTCATGAGAGCTTCACCGACAGTAGTTGTTTTTCCATCATTTCCTGGGAGCTGATCAGTCAAGGAGAGTCCACTTTTGTCCAATATTCTAGAAATAAGAATCTTTTCAGCTACCATGCATTAAACATAAACAATTCGAGAAAAATAATAAAAATTAAAGGGGCAGTATTTGATGAACTATGAATCATCTATCTGAATACGAGACAAGTTGAACTAGATAAGTGCAATATACCTTCTAACGAGAGAGAACCCGTTTGAATGAACCCCACTTGAAGGAAGACCAATGAGGATATCTCCCTCCACAATGTTTTTACCGTCGATGAGCTTATCCTTGTCCACAACACCCATGGCAGCACCACTCAGATCATATTCACCTTCCGCATAGAAACCAGGCATTTCTGCCGTCTGTCATAACCAATTAGTCAATTGGGAATTTCTTTTTACATTAGATATATTGTTTCTTATAAAAAAAGCGGTAGACCATATGGAATTTTTATGTAGTAAATACCAATTTTATAATGAAATGAACAGCCACAAGAAGTATCATGGCGTTTTCAGTTAAATTTTTGTCCATGCACCAAAGATTAAAAAGAAAGTACTCAAAACATTCCGTTGCATTTACACTGATGTTCATATATGTGAGATAGTTAAAAATGACTCGACGAGATTCGTTATGTAGAAAAGCCTATCTCAGGAGGTCTCACCTCTCCTCCCATCAGCCTACAGTCCGATTGTTCGCATCCATCTACAATTCCCTTGATGACCTATAAAATTCAATTATACATAGACACCGCTCCATGAGAGGAAGACAAAATTAGCAGAAGCAACAGATGTTTTGTTAAGTGAGCAACAATATTGACAGTACCTTCTCTGCAAGATCAACATCAAGCTTGCTCGTAGCAAAGTAATCTGTGAAGGCCAAAGGTTTTGCGCCCGAAGTTAGGATGTCATTGACACTCATAGCTACCTGCAATGATGAACAAAAAATACAGGGATTGATTCACTCCACGTGATAGATGTGACAAAGAGCGCATATATATAGCAATGGATCACATACCAGGTCAATCCCAATTGTATGATGAATACCAGTTTCAAATGCAACCTTCAGCTTTGTCCCAACACCATCAGTGCTAAACACAAGATACTCATCCTCTATTCAATCAACCACATGAAACAAAATATTATGAATATGGCGTTACATCCCTGTGTCCAACCTGAGTAAACAAGTAATATGTGGTACGACGCAACAAAGGGGCCAATGGAGCATCATAGCACAAGTGCACAACTACGATCAACACGGCAATGCTCGCTTTGCATCTTATCTCTAACAGATATGTGGGAGAAGGCTACAATCTACGAATAAGAGGACGAGATATCTTGGTTGATATCTCGCATTACGCCAACTCTCGTCCTCTTTCAATATCTGAAAAAAAGGTAGTAGTTGTTTTTTCACCAACCAAGAAGCGTCCATATTTCTGCATATACTTGTTAATTACACAGTATAGCCTTCTCCCAATCTCCCTACCACACGCTCTGTATCTAAGCATATATACAACACATCACTTACTTGTGCAAGGCTCCGCACGCATGAACTCTGATTTGGAAACTCACAGACGCACTCTTTTTGCGCTGCTATGCTAACTCCCCTACAGCCTTTTCTTTTTTCTCGTTCCTTTTATTAGCAAATACAAATGACTAAAAGGACGTGCTCATACATCACTGCAGACGTACCCAAGCTACCTTTTTGCTTTCGAGATGTTTGGAATTCCTCATTTCTATCTCATGTGAAAGAAGAGACTCGAATCCAAGGAAAAGGCGATAACAATAAAAGGATTTCTTCATTTTCGGAGGAATTGCGGGTCTTCATAATGCTGGCCTACCTGACACTAGGAACACCTACGTAACACGATCGAGCTACTGGTGACTAACACATGACTTGACAGTCGACATCATGCAACACCTACGTAACACGTCTGACGGATGATGTGAACTACTACTGCTCTAATACGAACCCTAACAACAAGAACTACATCGAGCGCTCTTTTTCAACAAAAGGCAGCATAGCATAGGAGATGAAGTGAGTAATACTGTGGGCGAGGAGGCCGCCGAAGCCGCCTATCCAGGGGGCCATCTTGCGGATGCGGCGCACGAGCTCGGTGCCAGCGTCGATGTCCACGCCGGCGTCCTTGTAAGTCATGCCGTCCTCCTCGGCGGAGCTGGAGCAGGCCACGGCCACGCGCCGCTTTCCCTGTGGGAAGCCGACGCGCTGCGCACGGGGAGGGCCCCGGCCGTGAGCTGCCGCCGGACAAGCCGCCGGCGCGCGAAGGAGGTGGAGGATGCTGTCGGCTGTCATGATGGGGCGCTGACGATTAGGTTAGGGCTTGGCTACGCACAACCGGAATTACAGGTCCGAGAGAATATAAATTTGATGACTTACTTATATTACGGTTTCGTTCCAGGGCTCCCATTATAATTAGGTTTTTTTTCCCGCTTATATGTTTGCCCATGCTTTTCGTCTCTACTCAATTTTGTCCCAGTTCCGCTGTGCCCCTGCACGGTGTTTCTAAGCCTGAAAATGTTGGCCCACGAAAAAGGTCCATGTATATCGAAAACCTCTTTTGGAACCCGGCTACATGTAACCCGATAATTCAAAACAATTGAATCATATTTTAAAGTTCCAAACAATTCTGAAAAAAAAATACTATATGTAGAAAATGATCTGATGTACGTATAGGTGTGCATAATTTTGATTCCAAATTCTTTGTATCTTGGCCCGGATAAAAAATACAACGAATTTGGAATTGAAAATTTGCACACTTGTATATTAGATCATTATCTACACCTATAATTTTCCCAAAATTTTTATACTACAAAACACAGATTTTGAATTTTAAAAAAATGAGCTCTATGTAGCCCGAGCTCCTACAATGCTCTCTCCATATATATTTCCTAAAAAAAAGTAAATATATACCCCCTTTTCATTAGTTTCATAACGGAAATACAAAGTTTTTTCGAACATCATACAAGAGGATACGGGGAAGAGAGGTGCACTAGCACTAATAGGAAACGCGCTGATAAATGCCCTATATTGGAATATTCACTACGCGGAAAAACCTATCAGCCCTAAGTAGAACTACTTCAGTTTTTAGCGCAAACAGACGACCAAACCAACATAAACGATAGGCAACTACAAGTGCAATTAACCTTCAACAATAACAAACAGAGACCTCCAAACTTAGCCGCACAACCCTCCCAACCAGATCATCTCACAAAGCAGCATGATCCTCCCTCTTTCGTCGTCACCTTGATCTCTCTGAACCAATTCTACAACCATCTTCACCAGCTTACTCGCCCCCTCCTTCAGCTTCCCTCCTTCATTGTCATTGTACAAACCTGTCCAATATTTTTAAACGAAGCCATGGTATAAACACAAACTTCAGGAGACTTTACAACATAAATTGTTTATTGGTTGTCAGCTAGCTACTAAATGATTTTATCTGATACAAGAGAGGTAGGAACCTTCCAAACCTCCTCTTTTATTTTTTTCCCATTTGATTACACCAAGTCCCCACAACCTTCTCCTGAAACCAATGCCATGGTTTTTTCCTTGACCTCCTCAAAGGTCCACTCCTGTTCTTGAGAAATGTTAAACACACCAGTGTGTTGAAATTAGCTTGTTCTATTCGGTTTTGGGCATGTTTTGTTCGCTTGAAATCTGGGAATGCAAAATAACCGTGACAAAAGGCTGAGAACCCCGCGTACGTACATGCTGCACTCAAACATTTATGTCCAGCTTTGTGCTTTCGAGCCCGTCGTTTTCTTGTTGACACGGTCGTCATTGGGTCGTTGGGAAAGAAAGCATGCTTCGTATGCGTCCAAACGATGTGGATACGGCATGTGCAAAAGCACTGCTGCTGCCCTGCCGCAGTGCCGCTCCTGCGTCTATGACCTGACCGCCTCGAGCAAAGGGAAGAGCGCCTGGGAGTCGCGCGCGAACGGACCCTCGCAATTCCAAGCGATTGCAAATTTGTACCAACTAAACCCAAAATCAAATATCGTGTGAACGATTTGAGTTTTTTTTTTTGGGTGAAGAGGTGGACACAGAGGGATCTCCAGTCTAGGGTGAAAAATGTTGTAGCGCGGGACGGAAGGGGCGCTTGCTTTTTACCCCAGATCGGTGGGTCCCACGTGCAGAAAGACTCTCCTCTGGCGCATGATTTCTACATACATTTTTCCCTTGGCTAAAGCAGACTACTGTTACCCAGTTTCTCACAGTGGAGATGAGGAGGAGAGCACCCACCGGCCACAATGCCACCACAAATTACAGCATGCTGGCTTGGTTTAGGATGGCGAGTTAATATTGGAGCAACGCCACCACAAGGCGGGACTAGGAATTGTTGGGTTTTTTTTACGAAACCTCGTCAGATGGTGGGGGTTCCCGCATTGGATTATAAAAGAAGAGAATTGATCCAGTTTAGAAAGTTGATTTCTTTCTTAAGAATTCGTTCCATTCAATAACATGTCTACAGAGTACAGGACACAGAAATGCATTCCCTCCACCGATAGCCGTCTCTCAAGTGTATGTAGACCTAGTCAACATGTTAGTGGGAGGAGAGCTAGAGAGTGTGGGAGCGGGAGTGTCACTGTTTCCTTTCCCAAGAGAGACCTAGTCTGTTTTCGGATCAAGACAAGGATTATATAGAATGCTCCTGCATTCCTTAAATTTATAGACTGGAGGGGCATTTTACGGGTCCTTAAAACTTTTTAAGGAACAAAGGGTTTTAAGGAATTAGATAGAGTGTGTTTTCTCCTCGTACGCCTTATATTTAAGGAATCTCTGCTAGAGTTGCTCTAAATAAGTGGAAACTACGGAGGTGCCACAATGACCCCGTTAGTGATATTAAGAGTATGGCAGTGTACATCTGGCCAGATTCAGTTGTGAATAGTCTCCGTCAATTAACTTCTATCCATAGGTATTAGACCAGCCACATTGTATGTATAAAGTGATTCAAAGAGAGCCAATTGACCGGTTCCACATTGTACCGTGCATCGCTTCAAACCATCTGTCAAGAAAAGCTATGCAACATGTTGATGCGGTTCGAAGCTAGAGGATGTTCCTCATGTCGCTAGCGCTCGTGGTTGGTCATCGACCATGCTTTTCGGGATGAAACGAGCAGGTATTTTTCTTTTCTTTTCTTGTCAGCGGGTCCTAGAACCGAACTTATACACTGCTGCCAAAATGACTATCGATTCAAAGGCTTACATGGTTTCATTGACAAGCGGGACCACCACTATAGCAAATAATTATGACCTATCCGATATGCATGCCTTGACATGCCCCGCAACCCCGCGTCTAGCTTGCCCGGCGAGGTCACCGTGGACGCACACCCTCCCGATTTCCGTGCTACCGAGGCCATGCTCATGGCGCAATTGGTCGATGGGTGCTACCGACGATGACAACCCTCCGGCTAGCTAGTTCCTTGGTAGAAAATTGGATTCGGCTAGCGCCTCTCTTCACCACCTAGACCCATCATCCCAGGCATCAGAGGCGAACGGGTCATGCATTAATGATGCGAACATGACGACGAACGTCACGACGATGAAGACGAGCCTATAGAAAATGATAATTACCACACTGCCACTAGTTTTGATGAAAACTATGAATTTGACATAAAACAAACGGAAACTATGGCTGACAGTGTCGTAATTATTACTACTATTTTGTAACCTCGATCGTGAGTTGAAATTAGCCTTTTATTTCCGTTTTTGGGCTTGTTTAGGTGGCTTAAACTCTAGGTACGTATTACTACAAAAACAACCCCAACACACGGTGAAAAACTGCACACGTACAGCTTTGTGCTTTCAAATCCGTCTTTGACACGGTCGTGGTTGATCGAGTTCCGTCGTTGGGAGAAAAGGCATGCTTCGCCTGCGTCCAAACGGGCGCTGCTACGTACGTCCTGGGCAAAAGCACTGGCTGCTGCCGCTCCTGCATGCGTTGCATGTATCATGTTCATGTGTGCCACCTGACAAAAGCGAGCAACGGGAGGGAAGTGCACCTGCCTGACAGAGCAGCGCGGGAGAGGGGCTCTTCCAATTCCATGTACACTACGTGACTTTCAAACTTTAGAAACTAAATTAAAATTAATATTTCGTGAAGTTTGATTTTGAGATGTTTGGAAGTCTAAAATCTTCTTCCGTTCCCTTGATCTTTTCCTTGTACCGATATTTTCTTCCAGCAAGCCAGCAACGGAAGGAAAATTGAGAGACGCCAGGAAACTTGGCACGGAAGAAGAAGAAACCACGCACCGTGTGAGCTGCTGCAGCCTGTGCAGAAGAGAACAAACACGGCCTGCCATCCTGTTTACTTTACCAAAGAGAAGGGACAGAGGCATCCCTGCAGGCAGGGTGAAAAATGCAGGTCGGATTAGCGCGGGAAGAGGATGGGCGCTTCCTGCTACCACTTGATTCTGGAGTCTTCTATCCCCAGGATCGGAGGGCCCCACATGCAGAGACACACTAGGCAGGCTTGCCATGCATGGCTCACCTCTGCTCCATGATCTGCTGGATCCATTTATTTCTTGGCCAAAAAAGAACTACTTTTACATCCACCCCTAGTAATAAATACGGCGTACAAGGCGGAGTAGAGGAGACGCGCATCCTGTTTGTTGGCTTGGTTTAGAGGGTACGCGGCGACGGCCTCGCGGCGGGGCAGTAGGAGTAGGATACGGCTAGGTGGGTTCATGAGCACAGATCTGGGGTAGGCGAACTATTCCGGGAACTGCATGGGTCTCTGCCGCATGGAGAGAGGCGCCGGCGTCTGACGGGCTCGCGGAGCAAGTAAGCGCGTCGCGGGTGTTCTTCTCGGCGCGGTGACCGTGACCGGGTCGCCGAACATGGGTGCGCCGTGCGGGCGTGCGGCCGGCCGTGGTAGGTTGAGAACATGGGCGGCCTGGCGTCGTCGTGCTCGAAACGTTCCGGTTCACGGACGTCCTGCTCCTGCTAGGCCGGTTGGGCAAACGCGTCGGCTCGGGGACTTTGGCGCGGCGGTGCTCGTCGTTGGCTTTTGACGTGTGGCGCCGCGTTGGCCGGCTTCGCGCACGCGTGCGGTAGCGGTAGGGGTTTGTGACCTGGTGCCGGCCATGCGCTAGCCCATCGATCTGACAGTTGATCGATGAGCTTGCGGAGCAAGGGTGTGCGCTGCAGAAAACGCGCGGGGGTACCACGGCGTGGCCGGACCGCCGGAGCGCCGTAGCGGCTTGTTCTGTCTGATGTTTCTCGGTTTTGCAATGTTTCGTTTTGTTTTGTCATCTTCAGATCTGCATTGTCTCATGATCTTTTTTTCTTTTTTCCTAATTCGTTGTCTCGCAATCTGCAGGGGTTCTCCGCCGAAAGGATCAAGAAAATCGCAGAGGAAACGTCCTCTCTACTGCGCGGCCTCGTTCCAGATCAGCGCAGCTTGGTTTCTTTCGCCAAGGAAGTGGAAGCACTGCAGAAGGCGTGCGACGCCGTGGTTGACGGAGAATGCTTCGATGATGACGGGGCAATTACCCTCCTGGTTGGAGTCCACGCCCGTATCAAGCTCTTCCTCACCCCTGACAACAGCCAGAGCCCTGAGGAACTGCTCCTCTCCTCCATGGGACAGATCAAGGCCTCGGTGGAGGACTACATCTCTACTCAGGCCAAGCCCACGGTACGCTAGCTTTCTCTCTGTCGTGCTACTGTAGATCTTCCCGGCTGTGATGTTTACATGCCTCGTTCTTGTGTGGTTTGCAGGCTGATGGGAGGAGCACCCTCCACGACATGGTGAAGAAATCACCACTCGTCGAGCCCATGCCCAGCGTGTGCTCCGGCGATGAGGTGAAGGCGGTGCTCCACAAGACCCTCGCGCTCCTGGAGTCATCTGAACCGGCGCACTCCTCGACAGGCATGGCGGGTTTGTTCTACAAACTCCGCTCGAACTGCCGTGCCCTCGTGGAAGATGTCGAGAAGAACGGTGTGGATGACAAGACTGGCTCCGCCATCGCCTTAATTCACGTCAGTGCTCTCTTCGTGCTTGGACAGAACAAGAAGTACTTCTCATACGAGGATGCGGCCGATGATCCTCTGCTGTCTTCCCTTCGTCGCCTGGAGGTTGCACTGCGTGATTACGAGCTCGGAGGACCGTCGGCAGAGACCACCACCGACTAGTCCTGCTGCCCTATCTGCACCGACCCCTACTTCTATCTGTGCAGCGTGTGCTACACTCATGAGGATTATTACCTATGTCGTTATATCTGTATGGTAGCGTGTGCTACTTCTATCTGTATGGTACTTGCATGGCAACGGAACCCATCTGCTTCTTATGTTGCCTTATTGTATTGCTCTGTTATCATCTTTCTTAAATGCATTCCCTCGGATTTCGAGATTGGATATGTACTCCTGTTATTTGATCACCTGTCGGTCTCGTTGCCTCAATGAACAAAGCACGACACCATCAGGCGAAGAAGAGCAGGTTTTCCGTCAGTTTGCGTGCCTAGTCGTGGTTGTGCAGCATCTCGACAGGCCGGCCCTAGGGGGTGGCAGGGTGGGCGGCCGAACAGGGCCCCCAAAATCAAGGGCCCCCGTCTAGATATGTATGCCTATATATTATAAGCCCAGAAAAAAAGAAAAAGTCTTTTAGCTAATGGGCCAGAGAGGTAAAGGGTCGTACATATAGGAAAAAAAACTGAGCTATAGCTGCGTTTGGTGAGTACTACCTCCGTTCCATAATGTAATCTTTTTTATCATTTCTCTTTCCATCCGTATCTAGACATGTTTTAACGTAAGGTTCAAATGAATCTTGCACTAAAACATGTCTAGATACGAATGGAAAGAGAAATGCTAAAAAGGCTTACATTATGGAACGGAGGGAGTAGTTAGCATAAAACTATCACATTACAGTTGAAATTCCGGAAAACTACCACTTTACGTTTCAATCGCAAAAAACTACCACATTTTGGTCCGTTTGTTGCAATGTGCACAAATCCGTGTCTAAACAGAAATTGGCAGCGATTCTGACAGGTGGGACCCACTTTCCAGACTGACGTGATGGTGCTAGATGGCGCGTTGTCTGCCTTTTTGCATGTAGGTTCTCAACTTTTGAAGATAAATTACACACGGGTCCCTAGCACCCCCGTAGATTTCACAAAACCTCTTTTTTTTTAAACCTTCATAACTTTTAAATACTAATTCAAATGGAAAAAACTTTGAATGTGAAAAGTGCACAAAAATATTTGAATATTTTGAATATAAACTTTTTTCAAACCTTCATAACTTTTAAATACCGATTCAAATCGACAAACTTTTAATATTAAAAGTGCTAAGTAATGTTTGAATATCACAATTTTTTTGAAACCTTCATAACTTTTAAATATTAATTCTAATGGAAAAACTTTTAATATGAAAAGTGCTCAGAAATATATGAATATTTCAAATAGACATATTATTTATAGTATTTGGAGTTATATTTTTTTAAGTTATGAATTCCCAAAGTATACATTATTAATAGAAGTAATTTTAATTGTTTGCATATTTTAACTATACTACTTCAGATAATTAAAATTATACTATTTGATACATTTCTAGAATTAGTATAAAGTATACATTATTAATAGAAGTAATTTTAATTATTTGTATATTTTAATTATACTACTTCAGATAATTAAAATTATACTATTTGAAATATTGAAAGATTTCCAGAATTAGTATACTATAAATAACTTTAAAAATATAACTCCAAATACTATAATTAATACGTCTATTTGAATTATTCAAATATTTTTTAGCACTTTTTATATTAAAAGTTTTTCCATTTGAATTAGTACTTAAAAGTTATGAAGGGTTTGAAAAATTGCTTATATTGAAAATATCTAAACATTTCTGGGCACTTTTCATATTAAAAGTTTTTCCATTAGAATTAATATTTAAAATATATAAAGTTTGAAAAAGTTTATATCTGCAATATTCGAACATTTATGAGCACTTTTCATATTTTTTTTTCTATTTAAATTGATTTTTTAAAGTTATGAAGGTTTGAAAAAATAAATATGAGTTTTCTGAAAACTCCGGGGTGCCAGGGACCCTGTGTAATTTGTGTTCGAAAATTGAGGACCTATGTGCAAAACGGAAAAGGCGCGCCGTCTTGCACCACCACGTCAGCCTGGAAAGTGGGTCCCACCTGTCAGAATCGTTGTCAATTTCTGTTTAGACACGGATTTGTGCACATTGCAACAAACGGACCGAAATGTGGTAGTTTTTTGTGATTGAAACGTAAAGTGGTAGTTTTCCGGAATTTCAACTTTAATGTGGTAGTTTTATGCTAACTACTCTGCGTTTGGTCTTCCGTGAGTTTCGTACAGGAAATCCGCCGTTCGCCCTTTCGTTCGAATCTTGGCATCCTGCGGCCGGCGCTCGGCGATTCCGAAGCGGCAGCTTGGAGCTCAGCGCTCTACCCTATCATAAATGACGTTGCATCAAGAAATGTTTGAAGAATTTTTTAAGGTAATATGTATAAGTTATTTGAAATATGCTTTCTGATTTTGATTGCATTTGAGTGTCATTGATAATATATTTTACGTGTTATTGACAATATAAATGTTCATTGTATGATATCTATATTAAGGGCCTCAAATTTTTGTTTCGAACATGGCCCGGAAAATCTCAGGGCCGGCCTTGGTCGACGACGGCCACAACGCACTCCATGGCGGTGCTGGGGCTCCTGCTCGTGATCATGTTCCCGTCGAAATCTCGCACTTGCTAGCGCCCGCCAGCAGTCCAGCATCTCTAGCAGACACCGCATTTCCTCCAAAACTGCAAAATAACCGCTGTTTTGCGGTTTGGCGCCGAAAATGTGGCACGACCAGACACTGCATTTTCGGCCGACCTGTAAAAAAATTGAGGGCTCCTGCAGTCCCCCCCCCCCCCCCCCCGGAACCGCGAAACTGGCGATTTTCCCCCCGACCCGGCAGCGGACTGCATTATTGATGCGATTTGCGCGGGAGGGAAGTTTCAGCTAGGAAGTTGTGGTTTCCCTCTCCCCCGCCGCCACCGATCTGCACTTCCCCACCGCCGGTGACCTCGCCGAGCCCTACAGTGCCGCCATGGACACCTCCGACCCCGCGCTCGTCACCGTCGCAGTTGGATTGGCCAAATCCAGCGGCGTCGGCAAGACGATGGATGTCCGCAGCGGCCAGGTCGTGACCTCGGCGGAACCGACCGCCATGGGCATCGATCGCAAGCGGCTCGGCACCGTCCTTGTCCAGGGAGGCTTGCCCGTCCCCGGCGCCGCCGCCGTCGCTCTCGAGCCGCAGGTGGGCAAACGTAAACGGTCGTCGGTGACAAAACGACCTGCAGCTTCGCCGCCCATCGCCGCCTCCGCCACCCGTGCCCCCGACCCTACCCCTGCCCCCGCCCCTTGTTGGGAATATGCCCTAGAGGCAATAATAAAATGATTTATTAGCATATTCATGTTTATGATAATAGTTTATTATCCATGCTATAATTGTATTAACCGGAAACATAATACATGTGTGGAATATAAACAAACAGGTGTCCCTAGTAAGCCTCTACCGGACTAGTTCGTTAGTCAAGAGATGGTTAGAGTTTCCTAACCATGGACTTCTAACGTACAGTCACTTGATAACCGAGTCATATCATTAGGAGTAATGATGTGATGGACAAGACCCGATAATAAAGAGTTGCAATTGATCGTGTCACACAAGTTTCATTGCCAACACTTTTAGTATGCCAAGTATAGTTTCCTTAGACCATGAGATTATGTCACTCCCATTTACCGGAGGAATACTTTGTGGACATCAAACGTCACTTCGTAACTGGGTGATTATAAAGGTGGCTTTCAGGTATCTCCGATGGTATTTGTTGGGTGACATGAATCAAGAGTGGGATTTGTCCTTCCTTGTGACGGAAAAGATATCTCTGGGCCCTCTCGGTAATATAGCATCAGAAAGGTTGCAACCATGTGATTAAGTGTTAATCACGGAGATCCTATATTATGGACGAGTAAAGAGAATTTGCCAGGTAACGAGATGAAACTAGATATAGGGATATCGACGATCAAATCTCGGGCAAATTAAATATCGGTGAGACAAAGGGAATCGTATATGAGATTAAGAATCTCCGGCATCGTGGTTCAATCGATAAAGAACTTCGTTGAATATGTAGGAGTCAATATGGGCATCCCGGTCCCGCTATTGATTATTGATATGATCATGTCTGCATGTTCTCGAACCCGTAGGGTCACACACTTAACGCTCCGATATAGCTAGGGTTGGCGATGAGATAATTGATGGAATGAACGAATGTTGATTCAAAGTCTCGGATGGGATCCCGGACATCACGAGGAGTTTTGGAGTGGTCCGGAGAATAAGATTCATATAAGGAAAGTGGTTTCCGGAGGTATCGGAAAAGTTCCGGGATTTTCTGGAAGGGTTCCGGAATATTCTAGAAAGTTCTAGAGGAGTCTAGAAGTGGGACCCACATAAGATATGGGGCCCACATGGACCAAAGGGGTGCTGCTGGCCACTTGGGCCAGCCGCACCACACAAGGGCCCATATGGGCCAAACCGGCCAAAGAGGCCCAAAGGGGGGCGCCCCAACTTGGGGGCCAAGGCAAGGGGGGGCCGGCCAGCCCTTGCCCTAACCCTAGCCGCCCC
>QRDG01002333.1:0-109111 GCA_012064385.1 Puccinellia tenuiflora | reverse complement strand
GCCCGCTCCATGGCCGAGTAACCATCATCATATCAGTCGGCGGCCGGTTCAGCATACTCGGCACCATGTCGTGGACGAGGTGGAATTGGTGCCGGGGGCCGAGGTGGCTGGCCTTGATTCGCCGGGATAATCGGTTTGCTTCTTGTCTGCCCTGGGCGGGTCCTGGTTTCCCCGACCGGCATTGCCTTGCTCGGCTACTTGCTTTCCGGCATAAGCCGGATCATACGCCTGTATCTGCTTGTTCTTACTAGAGTTTACACTCTGGCCTCTGCTCCTGCCGACATACGGCGAGGAGGCCTGTCCCTTGGACATTTCCCCGGCTCCACCATTTGAGTGAAGGAACCGAGATCCACCGCATCCGGGTTAGCCTTACGGTAGGCCTCATTCTGTCGGTTAGCAACAGCCACCAACTCGTTTACCTACCGATCCTGCTGCCTAGAGCGAGCGTCTCCGGATAGACCGGCCAACTCGGCTATGGCTGCTTCTGCCGCCCTAAGGTTCTTTCCGGGTGTGCTGTATCTCGGTTTTTCAGCCGACACGTAACTAGGAGTTCTAGCAGATCTAGTTCTACCATCTCTAGCTATCTCTGCGTTGAGGTCTCTACCTCGGGCACGCACCTCATCGATGCGACTAACTGGGTTTGCTACTGGAGTAAAGCCGTGAGCCGAGTTATACTCACGCATTGATATGTCGAACTCCTGCCTGACCCGGGCCACCTCTCTGGCCTCCTGGAGTATGTTCTGGCGCTGCACCTCCAACTCAGCTTGAGTCAGGGCAGCATCTGCACTCGGTGCGACTGGGGTTGCCAGCTTCTGAATCACGTCCTGAAGAGGACTCGGCGTCGCCGGCACGCTGGATGTGCTGGCCTGAGCCGCACGGTTCTCCGGTTTCTCCAAGGGCGGACGCCCTGTTCTTGCCGACCTGGTGCCGGGATCAACATCGCCCCCGCCATGGCTTTGCCGACACGACGCCCGGGGCGGTCATCATGACTTCCACGCAGCTAGCGGGGCGAGCGGTACGCCGGCCGCGAGCTGCGCAGACTGCGGGTGGATCCGCTCCCAGCTGCACCCTTTCGGGAAACCTGCAAGGGACCTCGGTGGCGACGTAGACCGTGAGCGCGCCGAAGTCGATGAGGCATCCGTTCCGGGGCAGTGGCCTGCTGCCGAAGTAACCTGCGTTGTCGCTGATGACGTTGAGGGAGCCGAATCTGTGACAAGGCCACAGACCACGCGCTCACCCGACGCGATGAGAGAACCCGTCCGGATGAAGACTCCAGCCAGCGCCGCTGCTGGCCCCACGGTGGGCGCCAACTGTCGTGGTGGTGTCACGGCAGATGCCATAGGATGGCTTGATTTGTGGGGCCGATGGACGCTGGAGGCACCCGGGAGGGCTTGCGCGCACGAACACGCACACAAAGAACACAACACACACGGTTTTTACCCAGGTTCGGGGCTCTCGTGAGGAGATAACACCCCTACTCCTGCCTATATGATTGATATATATGGGCTATCACTGATTTACAAGCTTGCTCCTTGAGCTGTGATGGAAGAACAGCACGGTCCGGGCCTCAACCGAGTCTCAGGGCCGCTTGTTGGTTCTCTACTGGCTACGAAATAAAGGCTTAAGTGTATATGCGTGAGGCAAGTATCCGTGCGAGCGTCCCCGTAAGAGGAGCCCCTGGTGCTCCTTATAAAGGGAAGCCCAGGGCACAAGTTAGGGCTGGCGTCAGTGCTGGCGTTGCCCGGACTGTAGCCACGCCCGGTCCTCTGACCGCTTCCGTCACCGCGCCGTGGCACGTCCCATCTATCTCCTTCAGCACCCTGTTCCCTGGTACCGCTTCGGTCAGCGGCGTGGAGGCATGTCACTCAGGCCAAGTGGCCTCGTCCCATCGTGCAAGTGGCTCGGCTTCTGACCCGTGATTGTAGGGACAAGACGTGAGCCTTGACCACAGCCCGAGGTATCTTCCTTATCCGGCATAGGCATGCCGAATTCCTTGTAACTCGGTTTCGCCTTCCCTGCACGCAAGAAGAACAGAGAAAGATCCGACATATAACTCGCATGGGCCGACATACAGATATGTCGGTTAGCCTTGACCCGGTCAATTCTGAGTATGCCGGTACAGTTATGTCGGTTTCAGTGACCCGGTCAACTCCGAGTCAACCCATATATCGGCATCTTGCCCATATCCGGGGGTTGCCCCCCGACATTGGGAATCCATACATCCCCAAGCTTAGGTGGTATCATAGTTTCTTGGTTGTACCTAGCAATCTTTTCTTTTAAAACATGATTAGCAATATAAGAGCCAAAACCTGCTTGGTTGGAGTTGATGGAAGGATCACTTGCAATTTTTTGTAAGATAGATATTAATTCATGCAAGCTACAATTATCTAAGTAAAGTAGTGGTTCCTTGCACTAGTAGGAAAATCCTTATAGGTGGGACACAATTCTGTGGCGCACCTCTATTTGGTGCGCCATAGAAAATATTTCTGTGGTGCACGTGTAGATGCGCCACAGAAATATTGCCTTTCTGTGCCGCACCAACAGGCAGTGCGCCACAGAAAGTGTGCGGGGCCCACCACCAATTATTGGATCTGACCCTGTTGGACTATTTCTGTGGCGCACGCAGCACCGTGTGCCACAGAAAGTCCACTTTCTGTGGCGCATGGCCCAGATGCGCCACAGAAAGTAGACATTCTGTGGCCCACGGTACTGCGTGCACCACAGAAAGTGTGCTGCGTGCGCCACAGAATTCGTTTCCCAGATCTACATTCTCTCTCTTCCTATTCTCTGACGCGAACTCACAGCCACACATCACGCTGCCACGAACCCACACGGCCCCACCACGCACGCATCTAGCACACACCCGCGCACACACAGAGCACGCACCCAGCCCAGCACGCACATGCGCAGCACCACTCTCTCTCTCTCTGCCCCAATCTTCTCTCTTTCCCCTTTCTCTCTCTTCTCTCTACCTCGCTCGATCCCCTCAGCTCGCTCATCCTCTCTCCTCTCTCAGCTGCTGCCGCATGAGGGCCACCAGAGAGCACACCGCCACCGTCCCCGTCCCCGTCCATGCTGCGCCCACGCCCCACACGGAGGTGGAGGCCGCCGTCACCCCACCCCCGCAGGCCCTCTTCGCGCCGCCGCAGGGGCCGAGGCCCAGCAGATCGATGCCGCCGCCTGTGCGCGCGGACCCCCGCCTCGAAACCGCGGGGACGAGCAGGTCCTCCTGCCCGCTGCTCCCCACGCCGTCCCACGTCGAGCCCCGGGGTCCCGTGGTGGGTACGGGCGCCGCCGCCAGCAGCCCTGCCTCGAAGCCGGCCACCTATCCCAGCTAGTCCCCAGTGCCCCTGCCTCCCTGGCGCTGGAGGTGGAGCTCCTCCTCTGCTCATCCCCATAGGCCGCCCCTCCTACGGTGTGCAGTTCAAGTATCTGGACTCGAGCCACGAGTACGACGACCAGCTGCCCATCGTCGTGCGCGTCACCGGCAACTACCGCAGCACGAGCCTGACGTCGACGACCGCGGTGGCTGCAGGGGAGGGAACGGCCGGGAACGGGCGGCGTGTTGGCCGGCGTGGTGGCCTGCCGGTGGTTGGTGGTGGCCTGCTGGTGGTTGGTGTGGCGCGGGTGGGGCAGCCGTATTTTTTTTAAACTGAAAACGATATTCTGTGGCGCATGGTTGACTAGTGCGCCACAAAAATCTGATTATTTCTATGGCGCACGGTGGGGGTGCGTCACAGAAAAAAAATTAGTGGAGGGTGCGCCACAGAATTTTAAAAAGGTGCGCCACAGATAGCCTATTTCCTAGTAGTGTTGACTTCACTAAGCATTTTAACTTCCTCAACTTTTTTCTCTTTCATTACCATAATAGTTTCCTTAGCAACTCTCTCTTGTTCATGAATGTGTTCCCAAGATTTATTTATAACCTCTTGGCAATATTTAATTGTTTCCTCATATTTTGAGCTGTAATGGTGTTCTTTAATGAGGAAACTTCCTTAGTGAGCTGATCTACTCTTTCAAACAAAGAGTCTTGTTTTTCGAACTTAGATATAAATTCCTTATTAAGCTCCTTTTGAGTAGATATAAATGACCTAATGGTGTTTTCCAAGTCACTAGAAACATTGCTACTAGTGGTATATTTGTTTGGCACTTGGGGGTTTATTATAGAGATTATAATTGTTGTTACCATACCCATTATTACCATAGTTCCTAATGAAATTAACATCAATATTTTCAGGATTATTACCAACTAGTTCTTGCAAAGGGACATTTTCAATATTTTGTTTATTAATGAAAGCAAGAATAGTGTCCATTTTAGATGACAAATCATTTGTTTCTTCTATGGAGTTTACTTTCTTAGATAGATTAGGTGCTCTTTCAGTATTCCATTGACTATAGTTTTGCAAAATACTTTCTAAGATGTTCTTAGCTTCTACTACAGTTTTTCCCATAAAAGCCCCTCTAGCAGCGGAATCAAGAATATTTCTAGACATGTAATTTAGACCATTGTAAAAAGAGTGTAATATGGTCCATTCGTTGACCCCATGTGATGGACAAGTTCTAAGCATAAGTTTTATCCTATCCCAAGCCATGGCAACATGTTCATTTTCATTTTGCCTAACAGAATGAATATTGTTTCTATTTTGCAAAATTTTAACAGGAGGATAATATTTCTTAAGGAAAGCTTCTTTTAGATCATCCCAAGAATTAATACTATCAGTAGGTAGTGAATGCAACCACTCTTTAGCTTTTCCTCTAAGTGAGAAAGGAAATAACTTCAGTTTTAGAATATCACTTTCCACATTTTTAAATTTTTGCATGTCACATATTTCAACAAAATCATGAAGATGCATAGAGGCATCCTCCATAGCACTACCGCCAAATTGTTCCCTAGTTATCAAGTTCAGCAAACTAGGACTTACTTCATAACTATCAGCTGTTATCTCAGGTGTGGCAATGGGTCCTAGCAATAAATTGATCATTTGGAGTGTTTGTGTAGTCACACAACTTAGTTCTATCACCCATTTTTGCAAGTTTTTTATTTTTTATGTGTTTTTAATTTTTAAATGCAAAACTGAAAATAAAATGACACTAAACAATGCAAACCGAAATAACAAATGCAACACAAAATGCAAAACTGAAAATAAAATATGCAAACCGAAATATAAATATGATTTGCAAGACAATAAAAAAATGCTTTGAAGGTAAAGATGGATAAGATGATGCTCACGTAGGTGCAACCTCCCCAAGCTTAGGTGTTTGCACAAGTTGGTGATGAAGTTGACTTTGTTGTGAGCTGCTCCTTTGGACAAATCTTTACAGCAATGATTCCCCGGCAGCGGTGCTAGAAAACGTCTTTGATGGCCTTGAACTTAGCTTAGGTTGAGACTCCAAGCGTAGAGTGTGTAGTATAGGAAAGACGGTTTCCCCACGAGGGGAGACTCGAGGGTTTAATATCGAACTCTCGGGGAATCAGTAGTGAAAGATTTATCTTCTTATCCTTCTCTTGAAAACCTGCAAAACAAAGTAAATTGTTTTGTGCCCTCAACCTCACCAAGTGGTTGTAAGCACAAGGTGTGAGAATGATATGAAAATATAACAAATGCAAAACAAGAAATAAATATGCAGTGATGATAAATAAATATGCAAGGATGGTGGAAACAATGATGGATGATATTTTTGGGTTTTGTATTGTGAAAGCATATCACTCCCCCAAAATGGGATAGTCCATTAATCTCTCAAAAGAGCCAATTGAAATCAACATAAGATTCAATAAAGACTCGACACAAAGTTTACACATATATGGAGCGCACATTAACATACACAAACTTGATTGCTCAAGGTAAGTAATAAGCACAACATATACAAGCACATGTTAGGAACAACACTAACACATGCAAGGGAGCAAGCAACTTTCAATGTATATATAATTTAAATACAAGTTACCGCAAGAAGGAGCATTGGATATGAGATAGATATATGATAATCCAATTGGCTTGGCTTGATGAATTATAAACATGAAGATCTCTTAATTCTTCAATTGATAGCCAAGTCCCCAATACCCTTCAACAATAACCTATTGATCAAGTTTGAGCTTGTTGGTCCCCAACCAAGTTGGGTCCTAAGAAGTTAGTCACAATAGGCTTGGCAACCCAAATGGTTCTTTTCTTGACACCACTTTGAGTTCCCACATATTTGGCAAACACATTGCCAACCCTATCCTTCCTAAGAGAATAAACATCATCAATTATTATGGGGTTGGATAGGGTACCATTAGTGCATGAAGAAGCCAAGTGATCCTTCTCACGACATAAGTAGCAACATCGACTCTTCTCTTTCTTCTTAATAGGCTCCCCAACTTGAGGAGCAATAACTTGAGTCTTCTTAGGAGGTGGCCCTTGTTCAACTCGAGATTGAGCATGAGATTGAACCATAGGCCGCTTCCCTAGTTGCTTCTCACTAAGAGGCTTCTTCTTCATTGGGCAATCCCTAACATGGTGCCCTTCAACTTTGCACTTGAAGCAAACAATCTTGACCGAATGATTGACTTGTTCTTGGCCCTTCTTATTGCTACTCTTGGACTTGTTCTTGATATTGGAGTTGAATCCAAGTCCATTCTTGTCATTGGGGGATTTTTGCACACTCAACATGTTGTCAAGTGTGGCCTTCCCTTTATGACGCTTCTCCGCATATTTCTTCAAAGAGGTGGCTTGTACCTTGTGCTCTTTAGACTTCCCTACAAGGTTAGTAGCTACACAAGCACTAGTGGAAGTTGAGGCTTCATTGTTAGAGCAACTAGGCACGAAATGTAATTCAACATATGATTTACCACTAGGTTGAGATGAAGAATTACAAGGACTAGCACATGGCATTATAGCATTTTTAGTAGAAGTTGTGCCATTGTCCACATGAGGCTCACTAGATATTACCTTGGTAGCGATAGCCTCATGAGCTAACTTTAGCTTATCATGAGATACTAGAAGATCCTCATGAGAGCTCGAGAGCTTCTCATGGCTTTCTTCCAATATCTCATAATTGCTAGTTAGCAATTTAAGTTGAGCCCTTAGCTCAACATTCTCCTTTAAATGGATGCTTCACAAGAAATAGAGTTAGTAGCACAAACATCAACATTAATAGCAATGGGAGAACAAGTAGGAAGTTCTTTTAGCAATTGAGCTTGGAGTTGATCATGGGACTTAGTGAGATGTGCAAGAGAATCTTCCAAGGACTTGACATCCTTTTCAAATTTCTTATTAGCCTCAAGGAGTCTAACAATTTCAACAACAAGCTCATCATTTTTTATTTTAAAATCATTAGCCACCTTGAGAGCTCTATCATGGGTTTCATTTACTTTAGATAACTCTAGAGTAAATGTCTCCTCAAGAGATTTCTTGGTGGTTTGTTCTTCTTCAAGAGCTTCCTCAAGATCCGCAATCGTGTTCGCATAATCACGTTCGCGGCTAAGACTTTCATCTTCACGAGCTTCCAAATTTTCAATAGTAATTCCTCGCTCAACAAGGGTGCTCATGATTTCATGGAGGTTCTCACAAGCATTTTTATTATTTGAAAGGGCATTAAGAACCATTAGGCCTTTCTTACTAAAGTAAGCATCATCTTCTTCATCATCATTATTATTGTCATGATCATCATTACTTGACGATTTAGAAGATAAGCAAGGACTATCAACATAAGCATGTGAAACATTTATAGTGCTAGATGTGTTTAAGTCCAAAGATAAATCATTGAAATAAGATAGGGATGAATTATCATCTATAAGAAGCTCACTATCATTATTGCGAAATTTATCCCTACTCACCATTGCATTATTCTGTGGCTTGCCACATGTAGGTGAGATAGAAGAAGTTGAGAACTCATCACGCCCGGAGGTGGAGGGAGAACAATAATTCTCACTATCAATGGACACACCATAATTGTCTTGAAGCTTGGTCCATAGCTCATGAGCATTCCGATAAGGAGAGATCGACAAAGAAACTGCATTTCTCAAAGACATGAAAACCACTTTAGAAGCTTGAGCATCTAGATAAGAATTTTCCTCATCCTCTAAAGATAATCTTTTTGGATCCTTTGGAAGAGAAAAACCCATATCTAGAATTTGCTCTATATATGGATTAATGTCCCTAAAATAATTTAGCATGCGATTTCTCCAATCATCATAATTAGTGCCATCGAATATTAAAGAGGCATTGTGCACTAAATCACTAGACGACATCTTTACTCTCTAGGCCGTGAAGCCTTATAAAGAGAGAACCCGCTCTGATACCAATTGAAAGGACACGGATGTCGCCTAGAGGGGGGGGGGGGTGAATAGGCGATTTAAATTATTACGGTTAAGGCTTGAATAAATGCGGAATAAAACTAACGTTTAATTTATCAAGCCAAAACCTAAACTAGCTAGGTTTACCTATGTGCACCAACAACTTATGCTAAGCAATATAATCAACTAGGTGATAGCAAGATATATAACTTTAAACTCTATGGCTATCACAAAGTAAATAGCATAAGTAAGAAACTCGGATATAGAAATACCGAGGCACTTGGAGACGATGATTTATCCCGAAGTTCACTTCCCAATGGAAGCTAGTCTCCGTTGGAGCGGCGCGGTGTTCACCAATGTGAAACACCGAGTAGCCTTGATATGGCACACCGTATCTCCGTTGTGTCTTACCACCAATGTGGCGAGGCACTTGTCACTATGTTGCCGTTGAGGTTGACAACTAGAACCTTTACAAGGATGAAGCACACTCCACAAGTTGGAGGGTCTTCACCAAATGCACCGAGCCGCCAAGACTTGATGCTCCAAGGCCGGGGCACACACCACAACTC
Source organism: Puccinellia tenuiflora (assembly GCA_012064385.1). Lineage (NCBI taxonomy): Eukaryota > Viridiplantae > Streptophyta > Magnoliopsida > Poales > Poaceae > Puccinellia > Puccinellia tenuiflora. The sequence continues at coordinate 100,267 of QRDG01002333.1, read as the reverse complement.
AATTGGTGGCTCCCGGCAATGTCTTCGTAGCTACCAAAGCTCCGAGACGAACAAGGTTGAGCCACACTCCACAATTGGAGGCTCCCAACAAATCCCGTAAGCCACCAAGACTCCGAGAAATCAAACACCGTCTAGGGTACCAACGTGCCCTAGAGGAACAAGCTCTAGGGCACCAAAGCACCCAAGAGTAACAAGCTTCTCAACTTCACTCAAATGAATCCTCGTAGAGAACTCAAACCGATGCAACCGATGCAATGGCAAGAACACACTAAGTGGTCAAATCCTTCACTCTCAAATCCCACCAAAAGCAACTAATGCTTGTGGGGGGAGAAGAGAGGAAGAACAAAGAAGAACTCAACAAATGGAACTCCAAGCTCTAGATCAAAGGGTTCCCCTCACTTAGAGGAGAGATGGTTTGGTGGAAGTGTAGATCTAGATCTCCTCTCTCAAATCCCCAAAGGGCTAAGTGATTGAGTGGCTAGAGAGGGAGATCTATTGATTTGGAGCTTTGTAACAATGGTGGTGTTCTTGTTCTGGTCGTGGTAGTTGGCTGGAGGTAGGGGAAGGGATATTTACCCCCTCCAAAATTCTGCCCGTTGGAGAAGCAGAGTAACCGGATATTCCGGTAAAAGTACGACAGGATATTCCGGTAAAAGTATGACAGGATATTCCGGTGACAGGATATTCCGGTGACCTGTTGAAATCACCGGTACCAAATATCCGGTGACTACCAGTACCTCCGAGTTATGGTCCTTAGCAGAATTTCGCCTCCGACCGCCGTGCAATAGATGAAAACCTTCTGGAGGTCACCGGATATTCCTATTTAGGTTTGGACCGGAATATCCGGTGTTCTGAAAACTGACAGAACCAACAAAACGAAAACTGCAATAACTTTTTCATCCGGACTCCGATTTCGATGATCTTGGGCTCGTTGGAATCGCAACGAAGAGCACTACAAGATCATGCATAGAAACATCATTGTCCAACATGGGAGTGTAAAACCAAATGGGGAAATGTTAGATCTCTCTCTAAATGAATAACCGGTAAACCCCCAAATCAAAAACGCAATAAGTCTTTCATACGAAATCCGTTTTTGATAAACTTGAGCTTGTATTGAAGATCAAGACAAGCTCTAAAACCACATCATAGATAAAAAAACAATAAGAAAGGCAATGGAGATTTTGGTATGGGTAGGAAGGTGTGAACCTTTCCTCACTAGTGAATCGGCAAAATCTCCACCACCGAAAATGCAATAGACGATGCAACGAAATCTGTTTTCGGTGAACTTGGTCTTGTCATGACAAGCATGACAAGCACCTAAGACCACACCATGATAAGAGCCAAATAAGAACCAATAAAGATGATTGCAAGAATGCAAGGATGCAAAGGTTTGAGCTCTCTACGACCGATACGCTAAAGCTCACTTGAGAGCCCCTCTTGATAGTACGGTTACCTATCCTAAAACCCGGTCTCCCAACTACACCGCGAGACCGGTAAAATAGAAACCCTATCAAGATCATACCTTTGCCTTGCGCATTCCACTTGAGCTAGATGATGACGATCTTGATCTCCTCTCAAGTGGATCACCTTTCTTTGCCTTGCGCATTCCACTTGAGCTAGATGATGACGATCTTGATATCCTCTCAAGTGGATCACCTTTCTTTGCCTTGCGCATTCCACTTGAGCTAGATGATGACGATCTTGATCTCCTCTCAAGTGGATCACCTTTCTTGATTACGCTCCGCTCGGTGAAGCCTCGCATATTGCTCCCCCATACACCAATACGGGAGAGATACTCTTTCGCATATCTTCACTTGCCCTTATCTTGTATGTTGATCAACTTGCACTTAGCCTTGATCAACATATAATCTTCATCTTTTAGCCTCGACTCCAACATATGGAGTTCAAGCATTCCTAGGACCAATACTGCAAATATAACTCAAAGCACACATTAGTCCATAGAGATTGTCATTAATTACCAAAACAACACATGGGGGCAACCATGCACTTTCAATCTCCCCCATTTTGGTAATTGATGACAATCCCTTTTAAGAGGGTTTATATAATGAATAAAGCAACCTTGCAAGACAAACAAGCAAGGATGCAAAGCGCATTAAAGGCAAATGCAACAAAAGCATAAAACCCAAATTCCCTTAAACCCTCTAAACTTCTCCCCCATTGGCATCGATTGCCGAAATGGGAAGAAAAATTTAGAAAGCCAATATAATATGAATTCCTCCATAAAGTGTGCATTTCTCAAAATGTGAGTGGAATCAAATGCACATATCCATTAACGAATAATTAGAGGAAATCAAACTATATTGAGGATCCAAAGATTGCAAAAGGATGAAATCATTCTAAACATCTCCACAAAGGAGAAAAAGCAATCAAAAAGATCCAAGGCGAGATTCTAAATAAAAACGGAGAAGCTCCCCAATGTTCATGCACTATTGAGGAGTGCACAAATATGGAATCCTTGCTCCCCCAAAATCATCTAGAACACTCACCAAGTGCAAGGATGGAAATATTCAAGTAAAACAAAGCACTTGCACCAAAGATGTGGTTGAGCCATAAGGAGATACCAATTAAAAGAAACTATCAAGAAGGGTCCAACCAAGAGTATGTGTGTGTGACAAGACAATTAATTTGGTAAGACACATAGTCTTAACCAAATGGAGATAAGTTATATATCAAGTATTGACACACACAACTTACAAAGAAGATTTTTCAAAAAAATATGTTCACAAACTCAAGGATACCAATTTTTAAAATTCAACATAGGATTGGCCCAACCGAGATAAAAGGAAGGTCTTTAAAGGAGTATGTTCACAAGCTTAGGGATACCAATTGGAAACTAAAACCAATTGAAAATGCCAAAAGCTAGTGAGAGCATTTAGCCGATAAAAATCAACATGCTCACCAAGGTAAGCATGAAGACAAAGATCCTCACAAATACATGAGTGTGCAAAGATACCAATAAAAATGAGACAAGCACTCATGAGACAAAATTGGAGCCACCAAAGAATTATAGATAAAAGCAAGGTCGCTCAAAAGAATTAGGATACCAACTAAAAGGTGACCTCTCTCATATGTATAGGTTTCTAAGTAGACAAATCATTGATGATATACATCCACAAAGAAACTTGCACATATGAGATGGTTGATAAAGTGGAAACCATGGTATCCAAAAGGGAAGTCATGAATATACAAAAAGATTATTGCTTAAAAGCATAGCACATAGCTCAAATTTATCTCATTGTATATAAATGAACTTCAAACACATCAAATGCATCACACATATCACTAAGGGAACAAGAGATAGTGAAGATGCTTTGAGATAGGCAACAAGTATCACAAACAAATAATACCAATTGAAGAAAGGTTTTTTTTGCAATTTCATCACAAATATCACAAAGATATACCAAGTGAAGAAAAAGACCAAAACCACAATTGCATATAATTAGAAGTTTCATGCCAAGAAGCAACCTACACAAGGTTGAGACTAGAAAAGTATGCATGTGATAGATACTTGTTACCGAGATACATTGACGATGAAGTAGATGAGTTTGTTATCATCAAAGCTTGACTCCAATAATCACATGGTGAAACACCTTCATTATGAATGAGGCAAGCATCCAATGCATCTCCATTGTACCTAGAACAAAATTCAAGTACAAAATGGTTCCCAAACTCATTGGGTTCCATAGTAGTTAGATACACTACAATACATAGGAAACACTCCACATAAATATGTGCATATATATATATGAAATTGAATTTCATGCACATTTTAGCCGATTTAGGATTCGGTGGAGCATACCCTATATATTGGATCAAGAAAGACTAGCATGCCATAAAATATATATCTAGTAATATGCATGCATAGACTTACGAGAACCAAGGGAGATACAATTTGGACAAAAACACCAAGTAAACCAAGAAGAGAGCACACCAAGTTGTGACACAAAAAGGTTGTCCAAATTATATCAAAGTCCAAATCAACACATGATTGAGGAAAAATCAAATCAACAAATGATTGATTCCAAAACACATCAACACATGAAGTGAGATATCAATAGGAATCAAATCAAACAACACATGAGAGATAAGACACCAATTGAAAATAAGATACCACTAGGAGAAAAGATACCAAGAAGAGGATAATACTTGACCGGAATCAAGTAAAGTAAAATAAAGTAATAAGGTATCAAAACTCACACAATAAATATCAATTGAAACAAATATCTATGGAGGAGATATTAAATCCCAATTAATACCAATTGAAGGTACCAAAGGCAAGGCCAATGAGCATATAAGATTGCTCAAAGGATTTTCTCATTCTATAGGATAAACATAAACAAGAAATGAGAAAGCAAGACTCCCAAGAGAGAGCAAGGTTACACCAAATAAACCAAACACCCTCTACACTTTTCATGATGGCACAAAGCATCAAGAGAAAAAGATTTGTCTTCCATAAACACATACGATAGAAATCAAATGCCAATTGAAAGGATCAAATATTGATAGATAGGATAGTGTTCTAAATAAAAAGGAATGCTCCCCCAAGATTCATGCATTATTTTTGATATTTGCATTTGAATACAAAATGCACGCACAAGGGATCATTACACTTCATATTTTATTTACAACACTAAACACTACCAATTGAAAATTAGGATCCATGCAAGAGGCAAGGAAGGCAATGGGAGTCAAAATAAATATTTTGGCAAGAGATGGGGCAAATAAAAGCCAATGCCAATGTAAGGATAATCAAAAATATTCTATCACAAACATAAATATGGATTGTCCAAGGACAATGACCATTTGGAATTATTTTCCCGGTGATAAAGGTATCAATGAATATCCTCACAAGATAAAAATATGGCAAGAGATAAGAAATAAAACACCATATTTTAATAAAGTTTGTTGGTAGTTCCAACTATTCAAACCAACCGGCAAGGCCATGGTTAGAATAATATGGAACAAATGGTTTCTCAAATAATATGGGAATGCATATTAGAGAGAAACCATACCAAGCAAACTCACACAAACAAGAGCCAAAGGGTAACCACAAAAGGAAAATTGGAACTTGTTTGAGCAAAGATGCCACATAGGAATAAGATTTACAATATCAAATCTAAGTGGCAAACCTCAAATGTTCACATTTTGTGGGATTGTAATATGCACATAGCTTATTACTCCCCCATAATGTGATAATTCATTTTATCTAAGCAAGAGGCAAACAAAACCAACTAGAGAAATTAATGGACATTGTAGAATTTGAATTTCTCATGAATATGACATACCACATAGTAACTAGATAATATGAATATCAATACTAGGTGGTGTGCCATGTACACACATTTTTAGGTTAGTGAAGTGCACAAAGCATATCACTCCCCCAAAATGGGATAGTCCATTAATCTCTCAAAAGAGCCAATTGAAATCAACATAAGATTCAATAAAGACTCACACAAAGTTTACACATATATGGAGCGCACATTAACATACACAAACTTGATTGCTCAAGGTAAGTAATAAGCACAACATATACAAGCACATGTAGGAACAAACTAACACATGCAAGGGAGCAAGCAACTTTCAATGTATATATAATTTAAATACAAGTTACCGCAAGAAGGAGCATTGGATATGAGATAGATATATGATAATCCAATTGGCTTGGCTTGATGAATATAAACATGAAGATCCCTTAATTCTTCAATGATAGCCAAGTCCCAATGCCCTCAACAAAACCTATTGATCAAGTTTGAGCTTGTTGGTCCCCAACCAAGTTGGGTCCTAAGAGTTAGTCACAATAGGCTTGGCAACCCAAATGGTTCTTTTCTTGACACCACTTTGAGTTCCCACATATTTGGCAAACACATTGCCAACCCTATCCTTCCTAAGAGAATAAACATCATCAATTATGGGGTTGGATAGGGTACCATTAGTGCATGAAGAAGCCAAGTGATCCTTCTCACGACATAAGTAGCAACATCGACTCTTCTCTTTCTTCTTAATAGGCTCCCCAACTTGAGGAGCAATAACTTGAGTCTTCTTAGGAGGTGGCCTTGTTCAACACAGATTGAGCATGAGATTGAACATAGGCCGCTTCCCTAGTTGCTTCTCACTAAGAGGCTTCTTCTTCATTGGGCAATCCCTAACATGGTGCCCTTCAACTTTGCACTTGAAGCAAACAATCTTGACCGAATGATTGACTTGTTCTTGGCCCTTCTTATTGCTACTCTTGGACTTGTTCTTGATATTGGAGTTGAATCCAAGTCCACTCTTGTCATTGGGGGATTTTTGCACACTCAACATGTTGTCAAGTGTGGCCTTCCCTTTATGACGCTTCTCCACATCTTTCTTCAAAGAGGTGGCTTGTACCTTGTGCTCTTTAGACTTCCCTACAAGGTTAGTAGCTACACAAGCACTAGTGGAAGTTGAGGCTTCATTGTTAGAGCAACTAGGCACGAAATGTAATTCAACATATGATTTACCACTAGTGTGAGATGAAGAATTACAAGGACTAGCACATGGCATTATAGCATTTTTAGTAGAAGTTGTGCCATTGTCCACATGAGGCTCTCTAGATATTACCTTGGTAGCGATAGCCTCATGAGCTAACTTTACCTTATCATGAGATACTAGAAGATCTCATGAGAGCTCGAGAGCTTCTCATGGCTTTCTTCCAATCTCATAATTGCTAGTTAGCAATTTAAGTTGAGCCCTTAGCTCAACATTCTCCTTTAAAATGGATGCTTCACAAGAAATAGAGTTAGTAGCACAAGCATCAACATTATAGCAATGGGAGAACAAGTAGGAAGCTTTTTAGCAATTGAGCTTGGAGTTGATCATGGGACTTAGTGAGATGTGCAAGAGAATCTTCCAAGGACTTGACATCCTTTTCAAATTTCTTATTAGCCTCAAGGAGTCTAACAATTTCAACAACAAGCTCATCATTTTTTATTTTAAAATCATTAGCCACCTTGAGAGCTCTATCATGGGTTTCATTTACTTTAGATAACTCTAGAGTAAATGTCTCCTCAAGAGATTTCTTGGTGGTTTGTTCTTCTTCAAGAGCTTCCTCAAGATCCGCAATCGTGTTCGCATAATCACGTTCGCGGCTAAGACTTTCATCTTCACGAGCTTCCAAATTTTCAATAGTAATCATCATAATTAGTGCCATCGAATATTAAAGAGGCATTGTGCACTAAATCACTAGACGACATCTTTACTCTCTAGGCCGTGAAGCCTTATAAAGAGAGAACCCGCTCTGATACCAATTGAAAGGACACGGATGTCGCCTAGAGGGGGGGTGAATAGGCGATTTCAAATTATTACGGTTAAGGCTTGAATAAATGCGGAATAAAACTAACGTTTAATTTATCAAGCCAAAACCTAAACTAGCTAGGTTTACCTATGTGCACCAACGACTTATGCTAAGCAATATAATCAACTAGGTGATAGCAAGATATATAACTTTAAACTCTATGGCTATCACACAAAGTAAATAGCATAAGTAAGAAACTCGGATATAGAAATACCGAGGCACTTGGAGACGATGATTTATCCCGAAGTTCACTTCCCAATGGAAGCTAGTCTCCGTTGGAGCGGCGCGGTGTTCACCAATGTGAAACACCGAGTAGCCTTGATATGGCACACCGTATCTCCGTTGTGTCTTACCACCAATGTGGCGAGGCACTTGTCACTATGTTGCCGTTGAGGTTGACAACTAGAACCTTTACAAGGATGAAGCACACTCTCCACAAGTTGGAGGGTCTTCACCAAATGCACCGAGCCGCCAAGACTTGATGCTCCAAGGCCGGGGCACACACCACAACTCAATTGGTGGCTCCCGGCAATGTCTTCGTAGCTACCAAAGCTCCGAGACGAACAAGGTTGAGCCACACTCCACAATTGGAGGCTCCCAACAAATCCCGTAAGCCACCAAGACTCCGAGAAATCAAACACCGTCTAGGGTACCAACGTGCCCTAGAGGAACAAGCTCTAGGGCACCAAAGCACCCAAGAGTAACAAGCTTCTCAACTTCACTCAAATGAATCCTCGTAGAGAACTCAAACCGATGCAACCGATGCAATGGCAAGAACACACTAAGTGGTCAATCCTTCACTCTCAAATCCCACCAAAAGCAACTAAGCTTGGGGGGAGAAGAGAGGAAGAACAAAGAAGAACTCAACAAATGGAACTCCAAGCTCTAGATCCAAAGGGTTCCCCTCACTTAGAGGAGAGATGGTTTGGTGGAAGTATAGATCTAGATCTCCTCTCTCAAATCCCCAAAGGGCTAAGTGATTGAGTGGCTAGAGAGGGAGATCTATTGATTTGGAGCTTTGTAACAATGGTGGTGTTCTTGTTCTGGTCGTGGTAGTTGGCTGGAGGTAGGGGAAGGGATATTTATACCCCTCCAAAATTCTGCCCGTTGGAGAAGCAGAGTAACCGGATATTCCGGTAAAAGTACGACAGGATATTCCGGTGACAGGATATTCCGGTAAAAGTATGACAAGATATTCCGGTGACAGGAATTCCGGTGACCTGTTCAAATCACCGGTACCAAATATCCGGTGACTACCAGTACCTCCGAGTTATGGTCCTTAGCAGAATTTTGCCTCCGACCGCCGTGCAACAGATGAAAACCTTCTGGAGGTCACCGGATATTCCTATTTAGGTTTGGACCGGAATATCCGGTGTTCTGAAAACTGACAGAACCAACAAAACGAAAACTGCAATAACTTTTTCATTCGGACTCCGATTTCGATGATCTTGGGCTCGTTGGAATCGCACGAAGAGCACTACAAGATCATGCATGAAACATCACTGTCCAACATGGGAGTGTAAAACCAAATGGGGAAATGTTAGATCTCTCTCTAAATGAATAACCGGTAAACCCCCAAATCAAAAACGCAATAAGTCTTTCATACGAAATCCGTTTTTGATAAACTTGAGCTTGTATTGAAGATCAAGACAAGCTCTAAAACCACATCTAGATAAAAACCAAATAAGAACAGGCAATGGAGATTTTGGTATGGGTAGGAAGGTGTGAACCTTTCCTCACTAGTGAATCGGCAAAATCTCCACCACCGAAAATGCAATAGACGATGCAACGAAACTGTTTTCGGTGAACTTGGTCTTGTCATGGCAAGGACCTAAGACCACACCATGATAAGAGCCAAATAAGAACCAATAAAGATGATTGCAAGAATGCAAGGATGCAAAGGTTTGAGCTCTCTACGGCCGATACGCTAAAGCTCACTGAGAGCCCCTCTTGATAGTACGGTTACCTATCCTAAAACCCGGTCTCCCAACTACACCGCGAGACCGGTAAAATAGATACCCTATCAAGATCATACCTTTGCCTTGCGCATTCCACTTGAGCTAGATGATGACGATCTTGATCTCCTCTCAAGTGGATCACCTTTCTTTGCCTTGCGCATTCCACTTGAGCTAGATGATGACTATCTTGATATCCTCTCAAGTGGATCACCTTTCTTTGCCTTGCGCATTCCACTTGAGCTAGATGATGACGATCTTGATCTCCTCTCAAGTGGATCACCTTTCTTGATTACGCTCCGCTCGGTGAAGCCTCGCATATTGATCCCCCATACACCAATACGGGAGAGATACTCTTTTGCATATCTTCACTTGCCCTTATCTTGTATGTTGATCAACTTGCACTTAGCCTTGATCAACATATAATCTTCATCTTTTAGCCACGACTCCAACATATGGAGTTCAAGCATTCCATACGGACCAATACTGCAAATATAACTCAAAGCACACATTAGTCCATAGAGATTGTCATTAATTACCAAAAAAACACATGGGGGCAACCATGCACTTTCAAACGGGGTATATAATATGCATCTACTTTCATAACTGAAACAAAACAATTGCAATCTCAAACATATATTAACTCATAAAGAGATCCACCACAAAGGAATTACATAGATGACCGTAATCATGTTCGGCAGCTCATACGGTGCTAATTAGTGAAGCTCAAGAGAGAGGAGAGATACATAAGTTACTTCCACAAACCCATAGTCCAGGGGTGGACTACTCCCTCTTCATCATGGAGACGGTGGAGATGTCATTGGGGGAGATGGAGACCATGCCGGCAGCGCTCTACCGGAGTTTTCCCCCTCCAATCTGCAGCTCCAGATCTCTGTTTTGGTGTTTCTGTGTTTTTGGCGGCCTCCCCTCCGAAAGACGTCGGGAGACTATTTTTATAGTCGGTTTTAGGTCAAGACGAAGGTTCTGGAGAAAAGATCGACGGCAACAGAGCCTCGAGGCCCCAGAGAGGTCCCACGCGGCCAAGGAATCTGGCCGTGTGGGCCATCTCTTCTGGCCCTCGGGCCTTCGTTTGTTCGCTTCCTTCGCTCCTACGCTTTGTTCCTTCCAAAAACTGATGCTCGTAAATTTTCAGGTCATTTGGACGTCGTTTAGGTCCCTGAAACATCAAAATATAGAAAATAGGGTTTTCTGCCAGTGCAGGGTTAATTCTAGAAAAATAGGAAAACTGTGAAATCTTCCCAAAATCATTATAAAACAATGATATAACCCTTATATGATGCAAATATGATTGAAATATAAGTAAATAATGCAAAGTTCATGTATGCATTTTACATGCATTAGATACCGCTTTCATTTTCAAGAATTGCACAGTGGGAGTCAACCAGCAGGTGTATCTAGGCCGCGGGTGGTGTCCATGTGCCCAGGTCGTCTTCTACCAGAAAACCATGTCCAGCGTCGTTGTCCTCAGGGATGGGACATGCGGAAGGTCCATGTGTGTGTACTGATCCATGGAATTTTCTGAACACTTATTACCTATTTGATTTAACGATCTGAATTAACAACCTAATATGTGCGTTTAGTGACTGCATGAATTTGATTGAGGCGGAATGCACCGGCCCAGATGCGGATCGGTCGGGCCACGTGCCCTGGTCGAAGGGGCTGACCGGGACCGACCCAACTATAGGACAGTTGGTCGATCTGCTTATCACCATCACCACTAATATAAAGAGTGGGGGGTGATCCAAACAATCATAGCTGCAGATCTAAGCTATCGAACGGTTCACACGGTAATTGCTGTTTTAACGGAACGGACTGAACAGACCACAACCCGCCTCCATTTGCAAATCATGTCATTAAAAGGGCTTTAAACAAGTTTTCAAAACTCCTAGGGTAAAAAGGTTCAAACAAATTTAGGTTTTGGTTATTATAGCAGGGGACTTAATTTCTCACCATTTGTCAAAAGAATCAATTTAAAATAATCTATAGATTTATAGATATGTCAAAATTACTCAAATCTCCCATCTGAAAATTTAATAACTATTAATTAGGATAACCATAAAACTAAAAGTTAAAAAAATATTCTACAAGTCCAAAGCTTTTAAAAAATATAAAATTTGCTAAATTTGGCCAAATAGGTGAAAGTTATGATGGTTCTAAGTTACAGGGCTTTTCTGCAAAATGACGAATTAAATTCCATTCAGGAATAATTCCAGAAAAGATTGGCCACGTGGCTAGATCTGAATCGATGGGCTCGGCTTCAGCTCTGCTTCGGCTGGGCTTGGCTTGGCTCGGGCTTGGCTATATTTGATCTGGTTCATCAGATCCAGATCAGACTTTCCAATTTGAAACGCACCGGTTCAGTTTAAGTGATCTAATCGCAACCGTTAAAACCATATCGGACGGTGCATGGCTAGGGTTTGCTGTCGGTGGCGGTTGACCGCCGGAGAGGTGGTGGTGCGGCTACGGACGGCTCGGGCATGGATGTGTCGGTCGCTCCGGTGCTTCCCAAGCTTCGGAGATGACACCGGCGAGCAGCGCGATGAGGCGAATACGATGGAAGTGGTGGCATCCTCTATCTCGTCCTAGAATGGCGGGGAGGAGCGGCCGGAGGTGCGGTGGCGCCGGTCACCTTCGGGTCGATCTCGAACTCGTCGATCTTCTACATCAAAAAATCGCGGGAGGTTTCAGGGAGATGCGCGAGGACACGGGGAAGAGAAAGGACAACGGTCTCGGGCTCGGGCGCTTACTGGCCTCGCCGTAAATGGAGAAGGACGGTGGTGGCAGTGCGGATTCCGACGAACAAATCTGCCAGCCTGACGGCGCGATACAAAAGAGAAGGAGAGGGGAAATGGATCACCTCGGTCTACCAATCTTTAACGACATGGATCGCATGCCAACTTGACGAGGCGAGGTCGTGAAGTCCCAACCATGTCTTCAAAGATGGCCAAATTATTATCGTGAAACAACATTTGAATAGGAGGTGCGTGGCAGTTTCTTGCACTTGGTTGCACAATTTGCAAAGACCACAATTTTACCAACCTCTCCGATCAAGTCTATCTGATGTCCACACCCGGTTTTGGAGGATAAACCAAGCAAACATTTTGCATTTCGAGGTAATGGCTACAAAGGTGCTAGTAATTATCGTCAGTGTTCACCCTAAGAGTAAGGTGTAAGATGTAGTGAGCAGCAAGTTTTTCCCTCAATACTGAGCCAAGGTTATCAAACCAGTAGGACTCTGGGCCATAGGGTCACTAGTGGTGTCTCTCCAAAAGATAAAAGGCAAACATGCTGGATGAACAAATTACAGCTAGACAATTGATAGAATTGGAACAATTGATTATTATAAGCAAATTTCATGGAGATATTCATGTAAGCATCACGTCAAACATACATAGACCTTGGGAGCGCTTCTATGCTTGCCTCCCGCTGGTATTAAGTTGCAATCAACGGACTATTGCATTAAGCACAATACATAATTTGTGCAACATTCATGATCACAAAGACATAAACATCATTGTTTTACCCTTAGTAGTAACAACACACCCTCGTCATTAGATGTTTCTGTCACTCGTTGCCCAGGCATGGAGGGGGCATGAACCTACTATCTAGCACAAAACTCTCTCTTGGAGATCTAAATGATCACTTGGCCAAAGTAACCACTAACATCGGAGAGCATGCACTATCATAAATAACACATATAAGAGACATGAACAATCTAATCATAACTTCACAATTCCCGGATCCCGGCAAACACAACATGCAGCATTACATAATATTGATCTTGATCATGTTAGGCAACTCACAAGATCATAAATAATGGAGCACAAAGGAGGAGATACCACCATATGTAGCTACTGCTATGGACCCATAGTCCAAGGGTGAACTACTCACGCATCACCACCGAGGTAGCCATGGCGTTTAAGAGGCCTCTGGTGACGATCTCCCGTCCGACAGGGTGCTCGGAAGAGTTCCAGAACACTCACGAATTAGGGTTTCGAGATGGCAGCGGCTTCGGGTACGTATCGTGGAAAATAATGGCCCCCCTTGACTTTTAGGTAAATGGGTATTTTATAGGCGAAAAGGAAGGCCAAGAGGAGGCACAGGGGGTAGGGGCGGCCTGTAGCCACGGCCCCACTAGGACCTGTGTCTGGGGGTCGCCCTTCAGACTCCGTCTTCGTCTCGTTGAATAAATAATTGCCACAAATTATGGTCCAGTTCCGAGGATTTTTCCTTGATAGAGTTTCTGAAATACAAAGATAACAAAAAAGAGGAACTGACACTGGGCATCTTGTCAATAGGTTAGTTCAATAAAATGCCCTAAAATGATAGGAAAAGATGGTTGATACGTCTCGACGTATCTATAATTTTTGTTGTTCCTTGCTTGATTATATATCAATGCCACATGTTTTTATAATGTTCTTATATCATTTTGGCATAATTTATGGAACTAACATATTAACAAGATGCCCAGTTACAGTTCCTATTTTTTGCTGTCTTTTTATTTCAGAAAAGTTGTTCTGTGAAGTTTCTCGAAATGCGCTGAAAATTTACGGGAATTATTTCAAGCAGAAAGAAGTCCGAAGCCAGGAGGGCGCCCGAAGGGGAGGCACCCAGCCTCCAGATGCCCCCCAGGTGCGGCCCCACCCTAGGTCACGCCAGGGTCCCACCTGGTGCCCTCCGGCACCGTATCGAGTTGCCCCTTCGCCTATAAAATCGTCTTCGACCCGAAAACCCTAAGTATCCAATCATATTTCCCAGAAGACGTCAGAGGCCGCCGCCATCGCCAACCCTAGTTCGGGAGGGTTCTGCAGCTCTTCCCGGCATCCCATCAGAGAGGGGAATCGACACCGGAGGCATCTACACCACCATGCCTGCCTCAAGAGTGATGCGTGAGTAGTCCACCATGCATGGGACTACAGGTCCATAGCAGTAGCTAGATGGTTGTCTCTCCTCCTTGTACTCCATTGCTTAGATCTTGTGAGCTGCCTATCATGATCAAGATCATATTATCTATAACTACTACATGATTGTGTTTGCATGGATCCTATGAATTGTGGAAGTCATTACTTTGTTCATCTATGTGTTGTGTTTTATCTATGATCTTGCATGCTCTCCGATGCCAGTGGATGCTTTGGCCAAGTAATTATTAGTGTTGTATGCGGAAGTATTTATGCTCGATAGTGGGTTCATGCCTCTCTTTGTCTGAGCTCGGGTTGACATAAACAATTAAGACTAGAGATGTGCTGTTGCCACTAGGGAGAAAACAGCGGTGTGATTTCCTTGTGTTATTTACATTGCTTAGATTATGCACTTTACTTATTGTAATGATCTTTGCTTGCAACATAATACTTTTGGGTGACATGCTGGATAGCGATCCCGGAGTGGATTATTAGTCATAGATGCAGTTGGATAACGGTCTATGTATTTTGACGTAATGCCCATATTAGATGAAACGGTGAACTATATTGTTTTATGATAGCATTGTTGTGTGCCCACAATTCTGTCAATTGCCGTGTTGTAATTTGTTTACCCATCATGTATATCTTTTGGAGAGACACCGCTAGTGTTCTGTGGACCCCGGTCCTATTTTCCTACATTGTTTACAACCGTTTTATCATCATTTGTTCGCTGGTCATATTTCACTCTCATCATATTTTACATCCACACATTTAATTCTTTCTGGTCAGCAAGCCGGAGAGATTCACAACCTCTCTGTTTTGTTGGGGCAAAGTAGTTTGTATGTGATTGTGTGCAGGTCCGCGTTAATCTATAAGCGCCAGAGTAGATTGACACCTCGCTAAGCCCTCTCCAAGTCCTACTAGATCTGACAACCTTGGTTTTGTAATCAAGGGAAACTGCTGCTCTACCGCATCATACCTTCCTCTTGGGGTTCCCCAGCGAACGTGTGATCACGTCATAAGCAAGGTTTTTCTGGCGCCGTTGCCGGGGATTTGAAGAAGACTTCTCGAACTACCAAGTCTCCCAGCAACAGCTTTTTCCGGCGCCGTTGCCGGGGACTTGGAAGCTTCAGCTAGGGGAGTTTCACACATGTTTAGTATATTTTTTGTTAGTCTTGTTTTGCCTTTCGTTTGCTCTCAAACTGAAAAACACAAAAAAAATTAAAAATTCCAGCACCTTGTTTAAATTCGGTTTTACCTTGTTATCATGACTAGTCCGTCGGATATTACATCTTTGGGAGAGATTCTTACCTTTGAAGAAAAGGTTGGAGAGAGTTTTAAAAATTCTAGGGAAAGAATTTCAGAACTTTATAAGAAAATGCAGCCCAGAATTGAATTGGGAGTTCTCCTAAAAAATTTCTACTTTGGTCTTACATCTGTGTATAACCACGCTTTAGATGTTATGGTAGGAGAAACCTTCTCTGAATATGATGCAATTAAGGCTTTTAGAATTGTAAACGGGCTAGCCATTTCCCTATGATGGATAAAACTAACAAGGTTATTGAAAAATTAGATAAGATGGAGAAAACTCTAAATGATCTTGCCATAAATGAAAAAGAGAGCGCTTCAGAAGTTAAGCAACCCCTTGCTATAATGAAAAATGATTGGGAACCTTTTATTAAAATTGAAATTGATCACCAAAAATTTCTAGCTTATTGTGATCTAGGTTCCACTTCTTCAATCATGCCAAAAATGGTGCATGATTCTCTTACTTATAAGAATATTTATCATTCTCATGCTAATGGAACTATTTCTAAGATTTTGGGTAGAGCTAATGGAATCCCTGTTGTTTTCCGAAATAAAATGTTCCCCATTGACTTTATTATCTTAGAAAATTTCCAAGGGAATATAGTTTTAGGAAGGTCTTTCCTTAAGGTTGCTGAGTGCTTTATTAATGTTAAGTAGGTATTTATGAAGCTTAACTCTTCCATTAATAGAAATATGTTTTCCCCTTGTAAGGTGAAAGATGAGCTTATTGAAGGAGGTAATGATTTTGATATTGAGGAAAATGATAAAATTTGAATTTGCCCTTTTTGCCTAGCTAAAAGGCGTTAAAGAAAAGCGCTTATGGGAGGCAACCCATTTTATTTTACCTTATGTTTCTTTTTGGTTTCTTTGAATTTTGGGTGATGTTAATTCTGTAACAACTCCCTTGTATCTTTTTTTTTAGTTTTTGGTGCCAAGAATAGCCTCTAAAGAGAGGATGACTAATTGGTGAGCTTGTTGTCCAGAAACAGATTTCTGTTATTCACTGTTCGAAAATCCAAAAATCAAAGTACATTATATGTGGCTGAATTTTTTTGAAAGCAAGCATCAGGTTTTTTTCTACCTTTCTCTAGTTTTAGGTTTTCTTATTTGAGGTCCAGAAGTGCCCCGAAAAAATTCATCTTTACAGTCTGTTCTGTTTTTGACAGATTTTGTCCTTAGTTTTGCATTGCTTCTTTCACAGGCAGAGTGAAGCTTTTTCAAACCTAGATCTTTACTTAGACCTTTGTGACAGTAGCTAATGTTGTAAAAAAATAAGTTCATGATATGTGCTTTGGAACTGAAGGAAGATATTGTTTTTGTGGACTAGCCCCTCTAATGAAGTTGTTATAAGTTTTGCGTGAAGGAAGTTTTCAAGTATCCAAGTGCGAGGTGATGAAGGAAGATCAAGAAGGGATAAAAGCCTAAGCTTGGGGAGGCTCCCCATAGACCCTCCTATGAAATATTTAAGAAGTCACAAGCATCTAAGCTTGGGGATGCCCAAGGCATCCCCTTCTTCACCAACAATCATCGGTTTCTCTCATGGTACTATATCTTTATTCCTTTACACATTATGTGCTGTTCTTGGAGCGTCAGTTTGTTTTTAATTTTAGTTTGTTTGTGTTTTGTTCTCTGGTCTTTGCAATAATTTGGATCCATACATGCTTGTTTGGGAGAGAGACACGCTCCGCTTTTTCATTATACACTCATGTTCTTCACTTATATGTGTTGAGTGTTTAGCCTTTGTTATTTTGCTTCCAGTTCTTGTTTTCAAGCATCTCTTGTTCAGAGTTATTAGATTTTGTAGTTAGGAAGTATTTCTCTTATGGTTTCACCGTTTTAGTTTTGTTTCAAATAAGTTGATTGGTGTTTGGTTGAATAGAAATTATTGTGTAGGAAGTGTGAAAAGTGCTGCTTAATCCTATAGATCATTGTCTTGAATCTTTGATACTTGTCAATTGTTTAGAGATATGAAGTAGATTAATGCTTAAACTTGTGGATCATCTAGTAAGAATAGATTAGTAAAGAACTACAGTAAAGCTTTAAAATTGTGGTGCTTGTCCTGCTTGGTAGCTCTCAAAGTCTAGATATTCTTTTTGCAAAGAGTTGGTTTGGCTAACAAGGTAGACGGTGTGAAGTCTAGTGGTTATGCATGATGTATATCTGTAGTCATTCATTGAACCAAGTTGATGTTATGTGTTTGCTTGATATCCTGCTAAGCCAAAAATTCCGTACTGAGAGGGAATACTTCTCGTGCATCCAACTCCCTGAGACAAATATCTTTGCCATTTGTGTCCACCATACCTACCTACATGTGGTATTTCCCTGCCACTCCAAGTAAATTTTTCATGTACTATCTTCAAACTTTAAAAATTCTCCTTTTTGTGCCTCTATTTTTAAGCTCATGGGGAAGCAGTAGGAAGCTAGATATAACCTGTGAGAAGCAAGGTCATTTCCCCCTTTCACCCGGTGTTGATGGTTCACGTCCTCACTTGAATTTGACCCGAGAGCAGCTTAAGCAAAATATAAATATAACTCACCATTCTCCTCCGTACAATGAAAACCTGAGAAATCAGTCAAAACATTGGTTAGTGGTGAAACAAAGGAGAAAAGAGGAGCGACCTCATTCCTCTAAAACCAGCCGCTCTCAAAAGTCTAAAAGCCTTACTTGAAATGGGGGACTAGCTAGTTTCTTTACCGTGAAGTCGTTGACGAAAGCATGCATATCTCAAAATTGTTTTACTTCTATCAAAAATAATAAAATAATAAAAAGCTCTAGCACATGACTAATCCCTGCTTCCCTCTGCGAAGGGCCTTTCTTTTACTTTTATGTTGAGTCAGTTTTCCTCTTCCTTCTTAACTCCTCAAGCACTCACTTGGTGTCAACTTTGTTTCATGTTTTACTTCATGTTATCTTTGTGTCTAACTGTGAAAACTTTGTATTGACTTTATCTTGAGATGAACAAGTTGCAAGTTGAAGCTTTTTGCTGAAAACTTAAATCTTCCTTTGTGTTGGACAAACTCCTTTGTTGAACTAATATTGCTTTGTGAGATATCAATCATTGTCAAGTTCTATACTTTTAAATCTCCAAGGTACTCTTTTCTAGTTAATTCTTGCTTAGATGTTACACCTGGTTGATCATTGTTTGTTTCATTCAATGAAACTTTGTTTTGGATCAATGCATTCAGTTCATATGCTTTACATGATTACATGATCAATATTGTGTTGGTAGAATGTCACTTCAAAAATTATTTTGTTATCACTTACCTACTCGAGGATGAGCAGGAGTTAAGCTTGGGGATGCTGATACATGTCCGACGTATCTATAATTTTTGATGTTCCATGCTTGATTATATGTCAATGCCACATGTTTTTATAATGTTTTTATATCATTTAGGAATGATTTATGGAACTAACGTATTAACAAGATGCCCAGTGCCAGTTCTTGTTTTCTGTTGCCTCTTTACTTCAGAAAAGTTGTTCTGTGAAGTTTCTCGGAATGCGCTGAAAATTTACGGGAATTATTTCCAAGTAGAAAGAAGTCCGAAGCCAGGAGGGCGCCAGAAGGTGTCGTGGGGATACCTTCCGGGTACCCCACGGTGGTGGTACCTGGGTCACGCCAAGGGAAGCCCATTGAAGCCCATGGAGTGTACCGTGTGGCCCAAGTAGCTGGTTAGGCCGGTGATGACTTTCCTTATCCTGTAATGTGCAATCCGCACCGTCCACCCGAGACCTGGCCTGTGATATAAAGGCCAGGAGGGTGCGCCACCTAGGTCAGGCAAGACACACGCAAACCCTAGCGAGATATCCATCTCGCCATTGTAGCCACCTCGATAATACCAGACAAGCAGGAGTAGGTCTTTACCTCACCTCGAGGGGCCGAACCTGGGTAAACTCGCCCCCTGTTAGCCGTCGTAATCACCAGCGTTCCTACTCTCTCCCCCTCAATCAACCCGGGGTACACAACCTTGGGATTTGCCGAGTCCATACCTCGACAATTGGCGCCGTCTGTGGGAAGAACAGATCGTTGGAGTCATGGTTGCGCCGGCCTCATCTGCAATGAAGAATGGCATCAGCGCCAGGGAGTCGATCTACACCGGCTTCCTCGAGTTCGTCCACCACTCGCCGGCGGATCTCCCGACGTACGCTGAGGTGCAGCAGAGCACGTGGATTACCTTCGGTAGTCTGCGCTATCTGGTGGACAGTCGCGGAACGCTCCGGCCCACGCTGGCCACGTTGCGTGCGACGGCTACGCCAGCATCTACATCGACTGCGCTGACCGCGGCTTCACCCACCGCGAAGATCGCATCTACTGCGGCCACGGCGATCGCGTCATCGACTGCCGTGAAGATCGCGTCCACTTCGACTGCGTCAGCACCATCTACGACCGCATCAACGGCGACTGCGGTGACCACACCCGCGGTCACCAGAAAAATCGCATCTACTGCAACCCCGGCGCGAAACAAGTCTACCCCGACCTTCTTGTCCGCGCCCCGGATGAAGCCAAAATCTACGCCAATCGCGCCTCCGCATCGCGGAGTCGCCAGTAGCAGTGGCCGTGGCACCCGCCACGTCGCTGTGATCTTCGACTCTGAGCATAGCTCGGACGAAGGAAGCAGGACTGGGAGCATCAGCCCCACTCGGCGGGTTTACCCCGCGCAAGTCTATATGGCCAGCCCAGCACGATCCAACGGCGGGGAACCCGTATACCCGCTGGAGGTGACCATGCCGGACAGGGTGACACGACTCCCCATCACTCGGGAGATGGCGATCCAGGCCATGAAGCACGTGGACGAAGGCACGTTCCCTTCACCAGATGAACCCCGAGAAGACCAACTGGCGGTCCAATACTTGCTTTGGAAGGAGTCCGAGCGAGTCCGCCAAGAGAAGGCCGATCTGATTCGGCGCAAAGAACTAGCCGACGCGTCGAGTGCCAGGAGGGCAGCACACTCGTTCTTGGCCGGATCGGAGGAAGTCACGCAAGGAGGACGTCACAGGGCTCGCATGCCACGGGTGCCAGAAGCTGATCGCGTCCACCTCACTCGCAATCTGGAGTCGTCATTCATGACGGAGGACGCGGACGGAATCCCCGTCCCCAAGACACCCGCTTCGGCCCTCATGGCAGTCGAAACCTACCTACGACTAACACAGCCGCCGGAGGGTGACGCCCACGCCCGCCTCCACAGGCGACAAATTCAATCCCTCAGGGAAGTCGAGGAAGTCCTGGCAAAGTCAGCACCAGCAGAAAGGGGGCACGAGAATCGAGGCCGCCGCGATCGCGAACCCGCACCACTTGCAGACCCAGCCCCAATTCGACTGAGACAGCCGCAGCCAGGCGAAGATGTCCGTAACGTCGTCGCACAGAGAAGGGTGGACCGCAGTCGACGGCTGCGAGCAGCGAGTGCACAAGCCAACGACTACGATGACGACGACTTCGAGCCACGCGGAGCCGCATGTTTCAGCTTCAACATTCGTGACACGAAGATGCCCAAAGGCTTCAAGCTAACAGCAGAGACACCCAAGTATGACGGGAAGCAAGACCCAAGGGACTGGCTGGAAGATTACCTCATCGCGTGCAGCTGTCAGGGTGGTACTTCGACTACTGCCATGCAGTACATCCAGTTGATGCTCACGGGATCTGCTCGCGGGTGGCTCAACACTCAGCCCAGGGACGCTTTCAGCACCTGGGACGAGTTCAGGAACGCCTTCGTGAAGAGCTTTCTGGGGACATACGCAAGGCCAACAACCCTCATTGAGCTCCAGGCGTGCAAGCAAGGTCGAGACGAGCCACTCCGTTCATACATCCAGCGGTGGACTTTACTTCGCAACACCATGGATGGAGCCACCTCAGAAGACAGGGTAATGGACGCATTCATGCACGGTGTTTACCGCCGCGACCTCCGTGAGGAGTTTGGTAGGCTTAGGCCGAGGAACATGATCGAGCTCATGCAGATAGCCAACCAGTGGGCAGATGGAGAAGACTCTGTTCGTGATGCACCACGATCTCCGAGGCAAGAAGCAGGACCTAGCAACTGGCGAGAAGGGCGCCTGAAGAAGAAGCCGCGTTACGTCGGCAACGACTCGATCGAGTTAGTAGCGGCGGGATTCGAAACCCCCCATGAGAGTGAAAGGCAGTACAACCAGGACGGTGGCAGCGGCTACCATAGAGACGAAAGTCGCAAGCGCGAGTGGCGGAGACGCCCACTGACCGAAGAAGAAGAGTTAGAGCAACCCTGCAAGCATCATATGTTCAGGGACCCAGAAACAGGCAAGTGGGGATCCCGCCACCTATTGAAGGATTGCAGAAAGGCGCGTAAGATATACAGGGCGTTTGCGCGAATAGTCCCTCAGAACGGACAGCGTGATAATCAAGCGGCACCCGTGGCACAGCCAGCCGCACAGCTGGCCCTCCAGGCGCCACCTCCTCCTCCAGTCGCCAACCCAGCGCAAGAAGCGCTGGCCTTCTACCCGCAACAGCAACAAAAACCACAGCCACAGCCGCAGGACCCTGCTAACGTGTTCCCGGCAGCACGTGGGCAGATCAACATGATACAGAAGGGACGTCCTTCTAACAGGACCCAGAAAATCATCACCCGCCAGGTCTACCAAGCACTCACCAATCCACCTGCAGTACCCGATTACCTGAGAGGCTCAGAAACAGCGATCACTTTCTCCAGAGCGGACCACCCGCCGGCGATACCACGACCCGGGCACGCTGCTCTGGTAGTCGAAGCTCAGATCGGGGAGTACACCTTGAAGAAGGTGTTCATGGATGGAGGCAGCGGTATCAATATCATCTTCGCCGACACCCTAAGAAGGATGAACAGGTCAACATCCAACCTAACGCCATCAGCAAATACCTTCCACGGTATAGTACCAGGGCAAGCAGTCACACCCATGGGAACCATTACACTCGATGTTATATTCGGCACACCCGAAAACTTCCAGCGAGAGGCGATCGACTTCGAGGTAGTCGACTGGAAATCACAATATCACGCCATACTGGGTCGTCCGGCCTTCGCCAGATTCATGGCAGTGCCCCACTACGCCTACCTCCTGCTCAAGATGCCGGGACCAAAGGGTGTCATCACGGTGAAAGGCGACTTCGACCGGTCTGATAGCTGCGACCGCGAGTTCAGCAGGATTTCTGAGTTCTTTGGGATGGACGAGCACCTGGAGATGATGGCAGTCGACAACGACAAAACTCTGTTTCCACCACGGAAGAAATCATCCAAGGAATCTGCATTCAACACAAGCGACGACACAAGGGCCCATCAGGTGCACCCGACGGACGCCGACAAGACGGTCAGGGTGTCATCAAGCCTGACTAGCGCATAGGAAAGCGCGCTCGTCGAGTTCCTGCGCGAGAATTGGAAGATATTCGCCTGGCAACCTTCTGACATGCCAGGTATACCAAGGGAACTCGCCGAGCACTCCTTACGCGTCCGCAAAGACGCCAGACCAGTCAAGCAGACCATGAGGCGCTTCGCGGGTCCCAAGAGAGATGCCATTAGCAAGGAGATTGACCGGTTGCTTCACGCCGGATTTATTCGAGAGATAAAGGAGTCAGAGTGGGTAGCAAACCCGGTACTGGTGGAAAAGAAGAAGACGAAGAAACTCCGCATGTGCGTCGACTTCACCGCCATCAACAAATGCTGCCCCAAGGATCACTTTCTGCTCCCGCGGATTGATCAGATCGTCGATTCGACTGCAGGCTGTGCACGCCTATCCTTCCTGGATGCCTACTCTGGGTACCAGCAGATCAGGATGAAAGTCGAGGATCAGGAGAAGACGGCGTTCATCACACCACACGGTGTATTCTGTTACCAGATGATGCCCTTCGGGTTGAAGAACGCTGGAGCCACATACCAGCGCATGATGCAGGCCTGCTTGAAGGAGCTCATAGGATAGATCGTCCAGGTCTACGTCAATGACATAGTCGTCACCACCCGCACAGAGGACAGCCTCATCGACGACCTTCGCAAGGTCTTCGACGCGCTTAACGAGTACCAGATCAAGTTAAACCCAGAAAAATGCGTCTTCGGCGTCCCAGCCGGAGAACTACTGGGGTATCTTGTCTCTGCGAGAGGAATCGAAGCCAACCCTGAGAAGGTGCAGAACATACTCGACATGCCTGCACCGACCAAGCTTCATGAAGTACAACGCCTAGCCGGCAGAGTCGCAGCACTCAGTCGGTTTATTAGTAAGTTGGGAGAAAAGGCCCTGCCCTTCTACCAACTGATGAAAAAGGCAGACAAGTTCAAGTGGACAGAGGAGGCACAAGATGCATTCGACAAACTGAAACAGACCCTCACAACCCCTCCAGTGCTGGTGGCACCACAGGAGAACGAGCCACTGTACCTATATGTGGCAGCCACGAACAGAGTGGTTAGTACCGTACTCGTAGTCGAGCGGGAGGAAGAAGGAAAGAGCCACCCTGTTCAGCGACCTGTGTATTACCTCAGCGAGGTGCTAACTGATTCCAAGCAGCGGTACCCGCATTACCAGAAGCTGGCATACGGAGTCTTCATGACGTCCAGGAAGGTGGTCCACTATTTCTCTGAGCACCCGATCACGGTGGTAAGCTCCTCTGCCCTATCCGACATCCTCACTAACCCAGCCGCGACAGGAAGAGTCGCCAAGTGGGTTGTCGAGTTGGGGCCATGGGGGCTGAAGTACGCACACCCGAAGGCAATCAAGGCCCAGGTCCTCCCAGAGTTCACCACAGAGTGGATAGAAGCACAACTGCCTGACGAGCCCGACTTGTCCAATGCATGGACAATGTATTTCGATGGATCCAAAAAATTCAACTCAGCCGGAGCAGGAGTCGTGCTCATTTCACCTAAAGGCGACAAGCTGAAGTACGTGCTGCAGATGAAGTTCCCAACTCCTTCCAACAACGAAGCAGAGTACGAAGCCCTGATCAACGGCATGCGGATGGCCCAGAACTGCGGCGCCACTCGCCTCATGATCTACGGCGACTCCTATCTGGTTGTGCAGCAAACCATGAAGCAGTGCGATGCCATCGCTGACAACATGATAGTCTACAGGGAGCTGTACAATCAACTGGAAGGCCTCTTCGACGGCTGCGAACTGCGACACATCGGCCGCAAAAGCAACGAAGAAGCTGACGCCCTGGCCAACCTAGGTTCGGATCGAGCTCCGGTGCCACCCGGAGTCTTCCTCGAGTGCATCACACAGCGCTCAATCAAGGTCCGGCCCCCGCCAGGACCCTCTACATCGACAACAAGCACCGCCAACCCGCCAAGCACGGAGAAGGAGGTCATGGAGATAATGCTGGTCGAACCCACGTGGACAAGCCCGTATCTGGCCTACATGCTGCACCAGCGGCTGCCGGAGAACCCAGTCGAAGCCAAGCGCATCGTCCGCCGTTCCAAAGGCTTCACCATCATCAATGGCGAGCTCTACAAGAGAAGCATCTCAGGAATCCTCCAAAGGTGCATCGATCCAGCCGACGGCCAAGCAATCTTACTCGACATCCACGCCGGCATATGCGGGCACCACGCAAGCAGTCGAGCACTGGTGGCCAAGGCCTTGCGAGCAGGGTTCTACTGGCCCACTGCAATGCAAGACGCAGAAGAACTGGTCAAAAAATGCGTTGGCTGTCAGGAGTTCGCCAACAAGCCGCATGCACCAGCGTCGGCACTGAAGACAATACCACTCGCGTGGCCCTTCGCGCAATGGGGACTCGACATGGTAGGTCCCTTCAAGAAATCCTCCCCAGGCGGGCACACTCACCTCCTGGTGGCAGTCGACAAGTTCACGAAGTGGATCGAGGCGGTCCCAATCACAAGCTCAACCGCAACCTCAGCGGTCAACTTCATCAGGTCAATCATCTTCAGGTTCGGTGTGCCGCACGGCATCATCACCGACAACGGAACGAACTTCACAGCCGAAGAATTCAGGGATTTCTGCTCTGAACAAGGTGTCAAGCTCAGTTATGCATCCGTCTCGCACCCGCAGTCCAATGGGCAAGTCGAGAAGGCCAACGGCCTAGTCAGCAAAGGCATCAAGAAGCGTCTGCGAGTACCATTGAAGCGAGCCGCAGGAGCCTGGGTGGAGGAGTTACCAAGTGTGCTGTGGAGCCTACGCACCACGCCAAACAGATCTACCCAGTATACACCATTCTTCATGGTGTACGGTGCCGAAGCAGTCCTGCCCTGCGACATCAAATTTGACGCTCCACGAGTGGTGGCATACGACGAGCCCGATGCGGAAGAAGCACTTGAAGATGATGTGGATGTCCTGGATGAAGCACGCGACATCGCCCTCAGCCGCACAGCCGTGTACCAGCAAGACCTGCGCAACTACCACGGTCGGCGACTGCGGCCTAGAGCATTCGTCCCAGGGGACCTGGTTCTCCGGCTCAAGCAGAAGAAGGTGCACAAACTCGCTTCCCCATGGGAGGGGCCATACATTGTGACAGAGGCAATCGGCAACGGAGCTTACCGCCTGAAGGACTCGAAGACGGGGACAGTCTGCAGCAATCCGTGGAACGTGGCACAGTTACGCCGCTTCTACGCCTGATCGACCCCAGCTTGTAAACTCCACCTTGTTAAGTAGCGGCAGGTTTCTTACGCACTCTTTCCCTCGCCAGGGTACCTAAGGGGACTGGAAGGGTTTTAACGAGGCGGCCTGTTTGCGAGAATCAATAAAGATATTTGAAGGAAAAGACTTGTCATTTCTTCCTTTGCGAGCAATCAACCTAAATCCTAGGCCGCCACTCGAATCACTCGGGGGCTCGCGCCATACAGGTCTAAGTCCAGCCTAGGCCGCCACTCGAATCACTCGGGGGCTGCGCCACACAGGCATAACTCGAAAATCCTAGGCCGCCACTCGAATCACTCGGGGACTCGCGCCATACAGGTCTAAGTCCAGCCTAGGCCGCCACTCGAATCACTCGGGGGCTGCGCCGCACAGGCATAACCCGAAAATCCTAGGCCGCCACTCGAATCACTCGGGGGCTCGCGCCATACAGGTCTAAGTCCAGCCTAGGCCGCCACTCGAATCACTCGGGGGCTGCGCCGCACAGGCATAACCCGAAAATCCTAGGCCGCCACTCGAACCACTCGGGGGCTCGCGCCATACAGGTCTAAGTCAAGCCTAGGCCGCCACTCGAATCACTCGGGGGCTGCGCCGCACAGGCATAACCCGAAAATCCTAGGCCGCCACTCGAACCACTCGGGGGCTCGCGCCATACAGGTCTAAGTCAAGCCTAGGCCGCCACTCGAATCACTCGGGGGCTGCGCCGCACAGGCATAACTCAAAAATCCTAGGCCGCCACTCGAATCACTCGGGGGCTCGCGCCATACAGGTCTAAGTCCAGCCTAGGCCGCCACTCGAATCACTCGGGGGCTGCGCCACACAGGCATAACTCGAAAATCCTAGGCCGCCACTCGAATCACTCGGGGACTCGCGCCATACAGGTCTAAGTCCAGCCTAGGCCGCCACTCGAATCACTCGGGGGCTGCGCCGCACAGGCATAACCCGAAAATCCTAGGCCGCCACTCGAATCACTCGGGGGCTCGCGCCATACAGGTCTAAGTCCAGCCTAGGCCGCCACTCGAATCACTCGGGGGCTGCGCCGCACAGGCATAACCCGAAAATCCTAGGCCGCCACTCGAACCACTCGGGGGCTCGCGCCATACAGGTCTAAGTCAAGCCTAGGCCGCCACTCGAATCACTCGGGGGCTGCGCCGCACAGGCATAACCCGAAAATCCTAGGCCGCCACTCGAACCACTCGGGGGCTCGCGCCATACAGGTCTAAGTCAAGCCTAGGCCGCCACTCGAATCACTCGGGGGCTGCACCGCACAGGCATAACTCAAAAATCCTAGGCCGCCACTCAAATCACTCGGGGGCTCGCGCCATACAGGTCTAAGTCCAGCCTAGGCCGCCACTCGATTCACTCGGGGGCTGCGCCACACAGGCATAACTCGAAAATCCTAGGCCGCCACTCGAACCACTCGGGGGCTCGCGCCATACAGGTCTAAGTCCAGCCTAGGCCGCCACTCGAATCACTCGGGGGCTGCGCCGCACAGGCATAACCCGAAAATCCTAGGCCGCCACTCGAACCACTCGGGGGCTCGCGCCATACAGGTCTAAGTCAAGCCTAGGCCGCCACTCGAATCACTCGGGGGCTGCGCCGCACAGGCATAACTCAAAAACCCTAGGCCGCCACTCGATTCACTCGGGGGCTCGCGCCATACAGGTCTAAGTCCAGCCTAGGCCGCTACTCGAATCACTCGGGGGCTGCGCCGCACAGGCATAACTCAAAAACCCTAGGCCGCCACTCGATTCACTCGGGGGCTCGCGCCATACAGGTCTACGAGTGCAAAATCACACATTATACATTCAGTGAACAACATCACAAGGGCATACATACATGCATATTTACACTTCTGTTACAATTTAACATTGTACTGCAAAAGGTTATTGTCTTCAGTCGACAGATTCTTCCTTTGGCGCATCCAATGGCCCGACAAGTCGCTCAGTATGATTCAGGGTCTGTTGCATCACCTGACGTGCAGCCGCAAGGGATTCAGCGTAATCAACTTTTCTAGGCAGGCCATCAAGTATTCTGTCCAAGGGAACATGAGGTCGATGCAGTCGAACATAAGCAAACGCCGTGTTGGCCCCGGCAACAAGCTGACCGAAGACGACCTCCTTCAACGCCCTGCTACTGCGGAACCTCTCCAACAGCGCGGGCAATCCAGTCGGCTGCTCACCAAGGGGGAAGAACACTCTGTTGATTTGCCAGAGTGCTTTCCTGCAACCTTCAAGAACGAACGCAGCTCGCCAGGTGCGATCCAGCATCCGCGCGAGTATACGGCCCTCTCCCTTATGCACCCAGAATTGACGAGCTTCGACCGAGTTACCGGTGGCTTCCCTCTCCACGCGCTCGTCCACTCGAATGTTCTCGGCTTGCCAGTCGGGGTTAACAACTGCAATTAACGGTTCAAGATGCAGAACAACACAAGCATGAAGAAATCAAAGCGAAGCAGCTAGAGCCCAACCTTGTAGCTGTCGACATATCAGATCAATTTGGTCAAGAAGGAACCGTTCGCGCTGATTGAACGGCCCAGCGGAACGCGCCCTGAGGCGTTCAAGCTCCACTTCAGCTATCCGCAGCTTCGACTCAAGTTCAGTGATCTTGTTCCTCATATAGTTAAACACCCGCTGGTCGTTCACGCTTCGTCTGGGAGTTGGATCAGCTGGGTCCTGTTGGCGAGCGGGCACAGCAGAAGAGGTACCCTCACCCTCATTTACACAGGTGGCCCCGGCGACTTCAGGAACAGCATTTTCATCAGGCTGTCAAGTTAAGTGGTGTCAAAAAGAAGCCATATTCATTCTAACAAAAGACTCGATGAGGCACATTCACACGGAGGAATCAGAAAGTGCATTGATTAATAGACTTCATTAAGTTCACTACAAAAGGCGAATCAAAAGGGAGCCCTACTACAACGACTACACTGCAGACTCCGACTGCGAGCGACTCTTCTTGGAGGCCAACTCTGCAGCCCTGGCAAGCTTCCTTTCAAAGGTATCAATTAGCTTAACAGCTAACTGACTTGCTCTTGCCTTGACGCTGTTTAGCGACTTGGTCTTGCCATCGGGCTTTCGAGGAAAGTCGCTGACAACTGCCTCGAAGTCGCCCGCAACCTCATGACCAAGCAAAAGCCGGAAAGTGAACTCTGAGCCGCGTACCGTCTGGGCACGCGTGTAGTCCGCCAGGGTGGTCGCCTCGCCTTCAAACGGGGCCGCAAGCGCGTCTACATCGGCCGGCAACGGCTGGTTGGGGAATATGCTCCGATGCACACTCGCCAGAGCATCCTTCGACTTCTGCAGCTCCGCCGAAGATTGCTGCAATGCAGTCGAAGCATACGCATGGGCACGGTCAACGAAGCCAACAGCCGTCTCCAGGTCGACATTCTCACTGGAAGACTCTTCTGGAGGAGCGCCTCCGCACGGCTCTGAACAACGAGGATGACCACACTTATGACACATCAGAAGTCGACACAAGACAAAGTAGGCAATGAGCCGAGATACTCACCTCCGATTGCATTGGCGAGTCCGAGCAAGCGTTCAACCTGGGTCTTCTCTAGATCACCCCGAGTTTGCTCACGCTGTCGAGCTGCACCCAGGGATCTCTCCAGCTCCACGATCCGCTTCGCCATGCTCTCCTTCTCGCCTGTGGATCATCGGAGCAAGGTCAATAATGAAGATGATCGAAGCACCGCTCGAATGCAAAAGGTTAATACTCACTGTTGGCTTGCTCCAGAGCAGTGCGAAGTCGACCTTCCTCTTTCTCCATTCGCATGAAGGCCGTGGCTCCCTCCAGCAGCTGACGACAAAACGGCTGTGCAAAGAAGCAAAAGTGTCAATCTGTACCCGACTATCCTAGTCACGCACATCTTCGGGGGCTACTCCCATCGGGAGCGCTGTTCGCGCACCCGACACAAGAATTTGCAAGGCTAAGACAGTATACTTACGTGCTCAAGCAGCTCAGCATCCACGACAGTCGTATCAGCAACCTTTTCTGGCCTTGTGGAGGTTGGCGTCTTTAACGGCAAGGGATTATTGGCCCCAGGCGCCTCTTCGGGTGCCCCAGTGGTCCGCTCCAGGACAGCCGCGGACTGATGTTCCTCGTCGCGAGGTGAAGAGCCAGCACCACCAGTGTGATGGCTGTGCAAAGAAGCAAAATTTCAGAAAAGCGTCCAAGGGGTCGAAGGAAGAACAAAGACAATAAAGCGTACTCGCAAAGGTTTACCTGTTGACATCTTCATCCTCGCTGCTCATGGGAGGAGATTCCATCGCCGCAAACCCAGCGGGCGGCGCTGAATTCAGCGGAGGCACGGACAGAGGATCTACCGGCTCACTCGCATCAGAAGATGAGTCGCGGGCTTCCTTGTCCTCCACAACCACTTCCTTCAAAGGTGACGACCCCGAGGTGGAGTCGACATTCTTCCGTCTTTGCCGCTTCAGCAGCGGCTCTTCGTCTTCATCATCCTCTTCCACCTCCTCGTTCGGCGAGTGGGCAGAAGGGACTTCGTCTTCATCGTCGTCCTCCTCGACGACTGTGGCCTCGTTGTGAGGTCCATTCTCCATCAGCGGAGGAAGGCTCACATAATCCCTTCGATCCTGACGAGCAGCGAGAAGAAAGGCGAGTCAGGAAAAACTTTCGACTGAAGCAAAGCAAAGGGAATTCAAGGTGCTTACCTCAGGTACGGGATTGTTCGGCCCGTATGGTTCGACCGGGCACTTAACGTTGCACGGATCGGCGACACGGAGGCTGGTGATGTTCCTCACCTTAGTCGCGATCTGCGCGTCATCAAGCGAGGTGTCGACTGCAAGCTCCCACATTGGCTCGCATCGACGCAGTGGCTGCACCTTCAGCCTGTGGAAAGTCGCGATAAGGTGAATGCCACCTGTCTCGCGCCCGAGCGTCGTCAGCAACCCGCGGAGCAGCGCCAGCAGTGGCTTGGTCGACTCCTTGTCCTCCTTTGACAGAGGGTGCGACCAGGCTTTGGTCCTTCGCAGAGGTCGGTCAGCGGCGAACTCGGGAAGGCCTTCTTGGTCCCACCTGATGTAGAACCATTTCTTCCGCCAGTTCTGGACGGAGTCAGATTTCTTCAGCTGGAAGAAGCAAGTGTCGCCGCGCAGCTGGATTCCGAAGCCGCCTACGGGGAACGTCTGCTTCGACCTCCCCACCATCCGTCGCACCATGAAGAGCGACTTCCAGAGGTTAAGCGAAAAGAAGACCACGAACAAAATCGTGGACGGGGAACCCGAAGCCCCGTGGAAGGAATTCCACGAAGCACACGCGCTCCCCATCGCGAGGAGAGGGGATCACATCCTTACCGGGGGCGCGCGTCGTCGCCGTGCTCGTCGGCGGCAGCAATCCTTGTTCGCGGAGGTTGTCCAGCTCCGCCGCCTTCACGGACGACTTCCCCCAGTCGCCCTCCAACTTCTTCATGCCGGCGTCGTCGCCGGCGGCGGAGCTTTCCGCTCCCTTCGCCCTCTTCTGGCCCATGGTGCTAGTGGAGGAGGGGAAAGATTCTGAAGATCTCGGCGCAAAGGGCAATGGAGATGAGGCAGCGGAGAAGACGGGAAATGAAGGCTTGGTGAACTGTTCCCACGCCGCGGTGAAAATTATATACCGCGGGGGCAGTTCATCCTAGCCGTCATCAACGGAACCGTAACCCGAAGCAACCATCCGGCCGTCCACGTGTCGCGCAGAGAGGGCAACTGTCATCCTCCACTACGCACGGGAACCAAGGCGTCATCATCACTCCGCGAAAGTTTCGCGCCCAACGGTCCAAATTCAACGGCGGCCGCTGCGACAGTGGGTCCACCTCGTCACGTCCCGTCGGGCGCAGAGTATGCCAGGAAGCGTCACCACTGAGGTCATCCCTGACGTCACTGTGGATTCGTATCAAGTAAGCCAACGATCTGGCAGAGCACTCGACAACCTGTTCGAGTGAGGACAATTACATAGTAAGCTTTACAAAGCTGATGACACCCGAATTCATCATTCGAGTGGATGAACAACCAGTAAGCTTTCAGAGCTGAGTTTAAATCAATTCAGTAGGCCATCAAGGCTGAGCACAAAGTAAGTCGAGTAAGGCCAGATTTCACTCGACCATTTCGAGTCATCTTTTTACTCCCATCGGGAGCGGGCTTTTCGACTGAATAAATATTTAGTTTAACCTCAATTGCAAGCAATTCAGCTTAATCTCGGGGGCTACTCCCATCGGGAGCGCTGTTCGCGCACCCGATGACTAAGGACAACAGCAGTCGAAAGTTGGCGAATCAAGAAGATCATGAGGCGCACCCGATTATTCAAGACGATTGCAGCCGAAGGTTGACTTGTAAAGGAACCAGGTGGCGTGCCCGGAGGAAGGAGTCCTTTACTCGACTCTGCGATTCGACTAAGCACTCGGGGGCTACTGTCGTGGGGATACCTTCCGGGTACCCCACGGTGGTGGTACCTGGGTCACGCCAAGGGAAGCCCATTGAAGCCCATGGAGTGTACCGTGTGGCCCAAGTAGCTGGTTAGGCCGGTGATGACTTTCCTTATCCTGTAATGTGCAATCCGCACCGTCCACCCGAGACCTGGCCTGTGATATAAAGGCCAGGAGGGTGCGCCACCTAGGTCAGGCAAGACACACGCAAACCCTAGCGAGATTTCCATCTCGCCATTGTAGCCACCTCGATAATACCAGACAAGCAGGAGTAGGTCTTTACCTCACCTCGAGGGGCCGAACCTGGGTAAACTCGCCCCCTGTTAGCCGTCGTAATCACCAGCGTTCCTACTCTCTCCCCCTCAATCAACCCGGGGTACACAACCTTGGGATTTGCCGAGTCCATACCTCGACAGAAGGGGAGGCACCCAGCCTCCAGACGCCCCCCCCCCCCCCGGCGCGGCCCTACCTAGGCCGCTCCAGGGTCCCACCTGGTGCCCTCCGGCACTGTCTCGAGTTGCCCCTTCGCCTATAAAATCGTCTTCGACCCGAAAACCCTAAGTACCGAATCATATTTCCCAGAAGACGTCTGAGGCCGCCGCCATCGCCAACCCTAGTTTGGAAGGGTTCTGCAGCTCTTCCCGGCACCCTGCCGGAGAGGGGAATCGACACCGGAGGCATCTACACCACCATGCCTGCCTCCAGAGTGATGTGTGAGTAGTCCACCATGGGACTACAGGTCCATAGCAGTAGCTAGATGGTTGTCTCTCCTCCTTGTACTCCATTGCTTAAATCTTGTGAACTGCCTATCATGATCAAGATCATATTATCTGTAACTGCTACATGATTGTGTTTGCATGGATCCGATGAATTGTGTAAGTCATTACTTTTGTTCATCTATGTGTTGTGTTTTATCTATGATCTTGCATGCTCTCCGATGCTAGTGGATGCTTTAGCCAAGTAATTATTAGTGTTGTATGAGGGAGTATTTATGTTAGATAGTGTGTTCATTCCTCTCTTTGTCTGAGCTCGGGTTGACAGAAATGATTAAGACTAGAGATGTGCTGTTGCCACTAGGGAGAAAACAGCGGTGTGATTTCCTTGTGTTATTTACATTGCTTACATTATGCACTTTGCTTATTGCAATGATCTATTGTTTGCAACTTTATACTTTTCGGTGACATGCTTGATAGCGATCCCGGAGTGGATTATTAGTCATAGATGCAGTCAGATGCGGAGCCAGGATTTGAACATGAGGGGGGCGAGAAATATTGCGATTACATAGGAAGAAATTATGTCACAATATATCTATACCTCTTATAAAGCAAAACCCCACTAAGTGCATTTATTATTTTTCTATCTCAACATGCAAGCTATCCACATCATCCATGCTATTAGCCAATCAATTGTCCATGTCATTTCCATGAATACTTATTAATATACACATCATACATTCCTCCAACCATCTAATAGTTCACATTAACAATATATAATACACACGCAATTTATGTCTATGAAAATTTAGTATATCGACTATGACCAAATGATTTTTGAATATTCATTTAATATGTCATACCTTTTATACCATTTATTTACATGATGTAGTTTCTAAAGTGATACCCGCTGCAACGCGCGGGGTATCTTCTAGTTATACTATTAATATTGGTATCATCTATATATGTTTGACAATACAAAAATTATATTAACTTAACCAGCTATAATTTTGAAATTGAAAAAAAGCGTGGAACACATTGATAATTTCATATAAGCGACCAAAGGCCAAGCCATGATTTATAATTAATTATTGTTCTCTTCTTCGCCTTCTTATTATTTGAAGTTGTTCCGAGCTTATAATTATCGTTACGGTCCAAAACTATTATCGCGAAACTCTTACCGCATTCTCCAAAGATGTCGCATGGATCTTTCTCAATTTCATAGATTAAGTCAACAATACAATCTACTGTTTATATGCAAATGTGGTAATTAACCTGCGTATATCAGACTTTGACCTATTGTGTTAGATTCTTACATGATACAACGGAGTTTGATGCGACGAATCGACGACCCGCGGCGGCCAGCTGGACGGAGCATCGTCGGAGAGGCTAGTGAGCATCGGCGGCGCAGCCGTCCTAGACCTAATAGCGAGGCACATAGATGTGATATGTTCTGCTGGATTCAATCGATCGATCATGTAACACGTATCAAGCTATATGGACGATGTGGACTTTTTTTAGTTGTGCGATGAGGACATCAGGTATCAAGCTATATGGCTCCAGACCACTATGGATCTGGCCGATGGGCTAGTGGGCTTCTAATTAGCTACGAAAGATCCAGTAAAATGAGGTCTGAGCCTATTAATCAAGTCATTAACTCCGGCAATTAGCGCACATACACTAAAATATACGGCTAGGTAGCTGCTGCATAATGTTGAGGGGGCCAGCCATTGGGGGGTGTCTAGCCCCTGCTCGCCCCCCTCCCTCCGCCCCTGGATGCGGTTGGATAACGGTCTATGTATTTTGACGTAATGCCCATATTAGATGAAACAGTGAACTATATTGTTTTATGATAGCATTGATGTGCGCCCACAATTCTGTCAATTGCCATACTGTAATTTGTTACCCATCATGTATATATTTTGGAGAGACGCCGCTAGTGATCTGTGGACCCCGGTCCTATTTTCCTACATTGTTTACAACCATTTTAATAACTTTTCATCATCATTTGCTCGCTGGTCATATTTTACTCTCATCATATTTTACATCCACACATTTAATTCTTTGTGTTCAGCAAGCCGGAGAGATTGACAACCTCTCTGTTTCGTTGGGGCAAAGTAGTTTGTTTGTGATTGTGTGCAGGTCCGCGTTAATCTAGAAGCTCCAGAGTAGATTGACACCTCGCTAAGCCTTCTCCAAGTCCTATTAGATCTGACAATCTTGGTTTTGTAATCAAGGGAAACTGCTGCTCTACTACATCATATCTTCCTCTTGGGGTTCCCCAGCGAACGTGTAATCACGTCATAAGCAATGCTCGAAACATATAACAATGGTATAAAACAGGCATGGAACATTCAAAAATTATAGATATGGTTGACACGTATCAGAGGTGACCATGGCCGCCACACCAAGGAGAGCATCGACGAGGTGGTGTCCAAGGAATTGCATAGTATAGGCTGATGACTAAGAGCATCTTTCGTCCCGACTGAATTTCCAAGTGATTTAATCAGGGGTAATGGGGACAAGTTGAACGATATCAATCAACCTCCAAAGGGTGACGAACCGGGCTACGTGTTTGAAGGTGAGACCCCTGGAGTATTGATTAGTGACAACCAAAAAATGTTTTCCAAAGCTTTCCAAACCGAACACTATCTTTCTTTTGAACTCCGGAAATTAAGGGGGGCATGTCCTTTAGCCGCATCCCTAGCTTGGAGCTAAGATGATTCCGGAAAAAGTGTTGTGTTGCCATTTCCCACATCCGGTTTAGTCACCACCACAAAGAGGTAAAGGTCGGTAGGAGTGCAAGGGGTCCCAAGACCCATCCACGGTTAGGGTTCATCCTCCCATTCAAACCAAAGCGAGTGTAACCGCAAGGCCGAGGCAAAATTATTAAGGTTGAGGATCCCAAGACCTCCGAGGTCTTTTGGTTTGCAAAGTTGCTCCCAATTGAATTTGCATTTCCCTCTGGTAACCTTTTCACAAGCCGCAAAAAGGTAAGCACGCCAGATGCTATCAATCTTAAAAAGGACCTCCAATGGAACATCCAGAATGGTGATAAAATAAATCACAACACTAGTGAGAATCGTCTTGATAAGGACCGAATGAACGACCATGCATGGTAGTGTTCTTCCTTTCCAACGGTAGGAGTTTCCCGTCCACCTTATCCTCCAAAGGTTGAAAATGAATTATCTTTAGCCGCGTCACCGACAACGGGAGACCAAGATGGTTCATAGAAAAGGTTGTGCGGTTAGCCAGAAAAGCTTGAAGAATGTCATCAAGGTCAACGCCATCGCATCTAATGGGGGGCACTTGGGTTTTTGCGCAATCTATAACAATACCGATGATATTGCCAAATTGGGTCAAACTATTGGCTAATAAATCAGTGTCTTCTTTTTTGGGAGTGATAAAGATGGCGGCGTCATTGGCATAGAGTGAAGTGTGGATGGTAGGAGCCCTCCTCCCAAAGCTCATGAAGGTGCCCTTGAGCAGTCGCTTTACGGATGATGTGGTGGAGCTGATCAATTGTCAAAACAAAGAGGAGTGGCGAGAGGAGGTCACACCAGATGATACCAAATGCATTGCGACAATCCTAATAAATAAACTTATATGTATGTAGAAGTATTAGAGTCTGCAATATTTTTTATATTAGTTTGTGATCAATACAATCAGGGGTAGAGGCAGGAATGAAGATTGAAGGGGGCCAAACATAGCACATCTCAAGTAGGGGAGGGGGGGCACTAGTCTAATTTGTCCAAAAATCCTGTCTATATTAGGCTTAAGTATAAATTTTCTTCATGTTGTACAATGGCATGGGGGGGGGGGGGGGGGGGAGGTCCCTGCTGGTCCCCCTAGCTCCGCCACTGAGTACAATAGACCCTATTTCAATACCAAGTACAAAGCATGTGTGTGTTGTCAGATTGTTATTAAACACAATGTAACTTCTAAGACACATTTGGCAATGAAAAACCGGTAAAGTCACAACAATGTTCAGTTTTTATACTATCTAGAATTTTTTGTAGATATATTATTACAAAATGATACACTAGAAAATCCTATTAACATATTTATTACACTATACATAGTAGATATGTCTACCGAAATATTTAAATACTAGCTCTTTTGCAAAAAATAAGGATATGTGCAATTTTTGTCATGTTTTACCCCATATTGCTACAATAAAAAACTACTATATTTTTTGTTAAATTATAAATGCAGTAGAATTAAGTGTATTTATAATACACATTATAACACAAAGAACGCTACTGTTAATATTACTAAAATTTATATTTGGACAACTATTTGAACTTTGCTATAGAAAAAATGCACTTATTAAGAGTTTAATATTATAAAAAAAGTTATGAGATGTATAAAAATTTAGTGTAAATTTTAACCTTACCCGGTTACAATTGCGGCCAAGATCCTTCTGGTTATCTAGTGATGTTTGAACTACTAGTACAATATGACATCTTGTTCCTATATATACACTTCATAGACATATTACACCATGCACGTATAGATGATACATTACTTTGGCAATGTTTTTCCAATTTCGTTTGCCATCCTCAATGAATTTGTTTTCTTTATTGTATATACCCTCACGGTGGTCTATTTCTGTATCTATACTATTAGACTCGACACCTAGCTAAGGATGTGCCAACTAACTGCATTAATTCCCAAGATTTGTTTGTTCGAGTTGGTAGGTACACGACTTGTGTATCTTTGTATTCAACCGTCCCAAAACCTGAGACTGGCAAAATATGTTTGTACTACAATTTTAAAATAAAATGATTGATAGGGAATCATGAATTATTATTTTTATGCTGAAAAGAGGGCGGGAGCTTAGCAATGCATATAAAAAATAAGAGAATTGGTCCAATTTACGAGAAAACCAAGAAATTACATTTAATTAGGGGATAGCCGAGCAAAAACCACAAACTCCACCGCCAGAATTCTTAGCTAAATGGAGCAAGAACACTCAAACTCAACACACTACATCGATGGGACTCAAGCGATGGAGAGAGAAGACATAACCCGAGCTTGGGCCTCCCCACCGGCCAAAACCACCGGCAACCGACCGAAAGGGTCATAGCCAATACGCCAACCATATCAAGTCTCCAAAATGACACCTCCAAAGAAAGAACAACGTAAAATTACCACCATCGTCGGATCATGCCGCCGCACTCGTCTGTAGTGGCACGACACCTCCCTTGCCTTGGTGACATCGTGAATTAATAGTTAGGCACATAATTGTGGATGTTGCGGATGAACCTCTGTGTAGCAATATAGGAGTATTGCAGATAGTGGATGTTGCGGATG
Organism: Puccinellia tenuiflora; assembly: GCA_012064385.1. Classification (NCBI taxonomy): domain Eukaryota; kingdom Viridiplantae; phylum Streptophyta; class Magnoliopsida; order Poales; family Poaceae; genus Puccinellia; species Puccinellia tenuiflora. Next base: position 61,738 of record QRDG01002333.1, on the reverse strand, counting down.
AACCTCTGTATCAAAGATTTGATTACTAATTCTGATTCAAATGAGAATTAAGTTAGAACTTTTTCAATTTAAGGAAAGTTAGATTTACAAGCCGTGATTTGTGTAGCATGGTATTTACATCATAGGTGGCAACTGAGTTTTTTCTTTGTTGCGGATAGGTTGTAACTGAGAAAATAATATTCACACAACATAAAAAAATATTCGCGAAGTGTAATTTTTTCCGCATGGTACAAAATCGTGTGACGACGTCACCTTAATGAGAATTAAGCTAATTCGCTGTCGAATGTGAACTAGGCACACCCAAATTGAAACCCAATGAAGTAGCTTCTCTAGTCAAACAATGGCAAAACTTCCCAATCTTTTTGCTCGAACTCAGTCACACATTGGATACTTAAAATTATATGAACTAAGCTTCTCTAATACTACCTCCATCCCAAAAAGGATGTCATTTCTTTGTTTAAATTTGAATATATGTAGACACAAAATAGTGTCTAGATACATTCAAATTTAGTCAAAAAAATGACATCATTTTTAGGACAGAGTGAGTACTTATTATGATACAAGAACTTGATGTGTATGACTGAAACCTCAACTTCCCCACCGTTTCTATATATCTCTACTCCCGCCACCAATCAACGCCAAATTGGAGCACAACTAAATTTCTTCGACCCAGATACATACAACATTGGGCCATGAAGCGTTGAAAGTCACAACATCGTAGCAACGAGACACACGACGTCGTCCACCCCTTTCCCAACCGGAATCAGGTTTTGGAGGGGTTTGAGCGAATTGAGCCTCACTTTTGGAGATTTAAGCTTGATCTCTATCTAAAAAAGTAAAGTGCATGTGCCTATATTAATTACAATTACATATTTTAAATTATATTCGTTCCATTGGGAGAAAAATCACATTGACTAATTCTTGGAAGGTTGAGCTAGATTTGTGTTCTCATGGGTACAAACGCCACTTTGAACAGACAACACGGTGGGCTAGTCTATAATAAAAGTGATGATTAATACAGTATGGCAATGTTGTCAAACGATATGGCTAACCACCTTGTCCGGGAGTGCAAAGATGATCTAGTGTTAGCAATAGCGAAGTTAAGGACCAAAGCAATATACTGAATTTGTAGTTAAGGATCACAAATGAACCGATACCTAGCCGCCAGGGAGAGAGGGAGGCGACGGAAGGAGCTAGCTAAAACCCATCTAGGGTTCCGTCCCTCCGCCAGCGACGCCATCGGTCCGTCCCGCCTCCGGTGGACCTAGGTCCTCGGAGGTGTGGCGGACCACGGCCTCTCACCGGTGGGAGGTTTTTCGTTCTTTGTTTAGTCTGTTTCTCTGTATCTTCTTCAGGATGTTGAGGTAGCGGCTACATCGTGAAGTCAGAATAAGGTCCTCCCAGCTCTATCCTCGCTCCGGTGGTGCATCTTGCACCGACGGAGCGCGCGTGGAGTCGTTTGTCCGGCGGATCTCCTGGGATCCGGTCCGTTTTCGTGTTCGTTGGTGTGTTTTCATGTCAGTCTCTTCCGATCTACGGTTGTCATCATTGGCAATGGTTTCTGCTCTGGTGCGCTGGTCTTTTGTGGCCTTAGCACGACGACTTCCCGTCCGTCTACTACAACAAGTTCTACTATGACAAGCTTTGCCCGGCTCCGGTGATGGAGGGACGAGGACGGCGGTGCGCCTTCGGCTCGCGCTAGTGTTTGTAGTCATCGCAAGGTGGTCCATTGACGTATTTGTAATTTTTATTACATTTGGTCCTCTTTGTACTGCCATTGATGATTATTAATAGATCGGTGGAATTTCGCGAAAAAAAGACCAAAGCAATATATGTGTTCATAATTATCTAAGGTTGTGCCAATTATCTCGATCAATTTCTAGGATCTGATTGTGCAAGTTGGTAGGTACAAGCATGTGGCGTACATGTTGATTTAGTCGGTTGTCATAAAGCCACTAGGCTCAACATATACATTACAAAATTAATATAATGATGGACGCGTCTACAGAGCGCCCAGGCGCTCGTTCGTAGGATCGGGCGCACCCTCGCCTAGGACAAGTAGATCGATCCCGAGCCCACCCGCTCGTCTTGAACCAGTCCACCTGTTTCCCTTCACCCGCAGACAACACAGCGTACAGGATCTCCACCGCCGCCCAGACTGTGGCCACCTTCAACCGGCCACCTAGGAGCTCCGCCCCTCCTGCCTCCCGACGTAGGGACCTTCAGCCCGCCGCCCCCTCCTCCTCCCTCGCTGGTCGCTCTCACGGGCGCATCCTCCTCTGCGGCGACCGCGCCACGACCGGGAGAAGCAGGTGCAGCGCAGCCACCCGGCGGCAGCCAGTGAAGAAGTAGCACCGGGCCGCAATTGCTTGTCGCTGGTGGGGAATTTGGGGAGAGGATGCCGGCAGGTCCCGCGGCGGTGAACGATAGAAGGAGATGAAGGAGAGGAGGCCGGCAGCGGGAGTAGTGTCGACTGGAGGACAAAGAAAATCGGGAAAAGGGGACATGGAAACCTTGGAGGAAGAAGATAAGGTGAGTGCGAGGGAGACACTGCCTGGCGGGTCCCATGTGTAAGAAATGTCAGATTCATTGTTTTTGTCAGATTGGGCAAATAGTGGTTGCAGCATTGTGTCAATTTGTTGCATAATATCTTATATTAGTTGCTCAATTATAGTACGCCGATCCGAGTCGTCCATGTTGCGTCGCCCTTCCGAGGGGCGCAGCGAGGTGCGAGGGGGGTTGTCGAGGTAGACTTGATGCGAATGGGCCGCCCGACGATGGGCGACGGCCGATCAAGGTAGAGGCCGGCCGGAGGATGAGGTGGGTGACGGCCGATGTCGAGGTAGAGGCCGGCCCGATGTACCGCTTTGTTACGAAGATGCCTACAACTATCAGTGAGGCTTGTCGAGGTGGTTCGCCCAAAAACATCGGTAGTTGTAGGCATCTTCGTAACAAAGCGACGAAGCAACTCAGATGTGCAACGAAGCAACTCAGATGTGCAACGAAGCAACTCAGATGTGTAATGGAGCAACTTTGGTGAGCAATGAAAAAACTAGATTCATAAAAGCAAAAAGCAAATTTCACAACACTGATATGCAATTCAGATGTGCAACGAAACAACTAAGATGTGTAATGGAGCAACTTTTGTAAGCGACGAAGAAGCTAGATTCATATAACAATAGGCAACTTCACAACACAGGTAAGCAACTCAGATGTGCAACTAAGCAACTTGACAACACAGATAAGCAACAATGGACAGGAGCAGCAGTGTGCAGCAGCAGACAGGGGCGGAACGACGTGTGGCTAGTGGGGAATTGGGGAGTAGGAGGTCGACATGGCCGCCCTGGTGAATGACAGTTGGAGAGGAGGCCGACGGCGACCGGAATTGACTGAGTGTGCATTGTTGACGAGAAAGATACAGAGGGGGGAATCAGGGAGGAGAGAAATGTGCGGGGAAGAGATAGAGGAGAAAGAGGCGTCCCACATGCAAGAACGATGGTACTTTCTAAATTGACCCTATTGCCTAAAGTTAGGAAACAAATTGGTAAAGTTGAGCAACTTATATATGTAGCCAGGCAACAAAATGATAGAATTAATTAAACAACAAATGATAGAATTGATCCTAACGGGGCAAAGTTAAGCAAATGGTAAAGTTGAGCAACTCATATATGCAGGCAGGCAACAAAATGATAGATTTGAGCCTAACGCCCCAAAGTTAGGCAACAAATGGATAAAGTCGAGCAACTTATATATGCAGCCAGGGAACAAAATGCTAGAATTGAGCAACAAACGATAGAATTGAGCCTAACGGGCGAAGTTAGGCAACAAATTGGTAAAGTCGAGCAACTCATATATGGATCTAGGCAACAAGTGATAGAAATGAACAACAAATGATAGAATTGAGCCTAACGGTCCAAAGCTAGGCAAATGGTAAAGTCGAGCAACACATATATGCACTCAGGCAACAAAAAGTTTGAATTGAGCAACAAATGATAGAATTGATCCTAACGGCCTAAAGTAAGGCAACAAATTGATAAAGTCGAGCAACTCATATATGTAGTCAGACAACTAAATGATAGAATTGAGCAACAAATGATAGAATTGAGCCTAACGACCTAATGTTAGGCAACAAATTGGTGAAGTCGAGCAACTCATATATGCAGTCAGATAATAAAATGATAGAATTGAGCAACAAATGGCAGAATTGAGCCTAACGATCTAAAGTAAGGCAACAAATTGATACAATCGAGCAACTCATATATGCAGTCAAGCAACTTGAGCAACAAATGATAGAATTGAGTCTAACGACCTAAAGTTAGCAACTTTTACACCAATAGTAGGTGGCAACTTCATACCCATGATATAAAACTTTCACAACAACGTCGAGTCGAGGCGGTGACACGGTGCAACTGGTGGTACAGCTGCGAGCACCTCATGCACATCGTTGTGAGCAACTATTTTATACTGTCAAGCAACAAACTAGTACTAGTAGTATAATTGAACAACAAATAGCGAGCAATTTCGCAACAACGACAGACAATTTCGTCATACGGAGTACCAACAGGCAACTCAGTCACACATTCTTCAAAATAATGGTAAGCAACTCAACAACTAAAAGCGACTTTGATGCACTACGAAGCAACTTTAACGTGCAATGAGCCAACTTCACTACAACGGTAAGAAACTGCACAACAACTAAAAGCAACTTAATTTAATACGAGGCGAAGCAACTTTAATGTGCGATGAGACATCTTCATAACAACAGTAAGCAACTGCAACAACAACTAAAGCAACTTAGTACATGCGTTGAGACAACTTCACAACAATAAGAAGAAACTTTGTTGTGTGTTGAGCCAACTATACATCAACGGTAAGCAATGTTGATGTGGGTTGAAGCAACTTAAACATAGGATGATTGGGTTGAAGCAACTCTAGGGTGCGATCGGGCAGCACCCTAGCTGGTTGTTTTCCTCGTGCATGATCGATTCTTAAGACATTCTTACTGCTGCTCTAGTCAAGATTTTCAGGGAATTGTTTCCTTTCGATAATAGTGGTAGTAGAACTATTGCTAAGTTATGTGCTCCAATTATAGATTCTCAAATGCTTCATAGCGCAGCTGCGCTATTTGGAGCCATCGAGCGCTCACTCCTTACGGTAAGCAACTTTGAAGTGTGATGAGGCAAATTCATAACAGCAGGAAGCAACTTTGATGTGTGATGAGACAACTTCACAACAATGATAGGAATCTGCATAACAAGGCGAAGCAACTTTAATGTGCATTGAGGCAAATTCATAACAACGGTAAGCAATTTTAATATGGGATGGGCAACTTTACAACAACAGTAAGGGACATAGCAATTTTGCGGTGCACTGAGCTAATTTCGCAAGAATACTGAAAACCATGACTGCAAACACGTGGGACCCACACTTTTCAGTGGTTTTCTCCTCTCCTCTACTCGTTTTGTTTTTTTTTCTCCCATCTCCTCATTTTCCTTCATCTTCCCCACACGCACGGGAGGTCGCCGGCCACCAGCCATCCCGTCCACCCCTGGTTGTCCCCTGCCTAAGCCCGCGCTGGCCACGCCCAGGTTGGCTGCCCCTGCGTTCCGCCGCCTGGATCGGGCCGCCACGGGAGGTCTTCGCCCTGCGCGTGAATCGGGCCGCCACGGGATCCTCCCCCCATGCGAGCTGGCCAGCCGGCCGCCCCTGTGCATGGCCGGCGCCGGAACGACGCCAGGAAAGAAGGGAGGCGGCGCGCAACAAGGAGACTACGACCGGTTCCTTCCTCCTGCTCCACCGTCGCGTGCTCCCCGCGCGCCGGCCACCACGATGTTGCCGTCGCTCTTCGTCTACGCGTCGTGACCACCGTGCAGCTGCCTACCGTCGCTGGCGGGGGAGGCTGCTGCTGCTTCCTCTCTTATCCGCGACGGGGCGACGACCTCGTTGACAGCAGGGCCGGCGGGGGAGGCTGGTGGAGCCATCCCGTCGATTGAGAGCGGTGGCGCACGTGGTGGCCCAGGGGAATGGGGAGGTGGGGAGAAGCCAGTGCGGGGTTTTCTTCCTCTGATTGTGAGCGCTCGAGGCATCCAAATAGCGCAGCTGCGCTACGAAGCATTTGGGTAATATAATACAAGGGGAAAGAAACATTAATTAATATTGATAATTAGGAATCTGATGAAATGGATAAACCATGGGGGGAAAAGTAGGAGTAATTCTTTATAGCGGGGATCACTTGTATAAGACAATATTTGCGTAGAATTGTTAGAAGAGTTTCCTATGTGGATTCATTCGTATGATTAAATCATTTGCGTAGAATTGCTAGAAAAGTTTCCTACGTAGGATTGATTCGTAGAAAACTTGCCCACTCTCCTCGAATGACATCCTTAGCCGGGCCGTCGCCACCCCCAGCCATCCCTCAAAGATTCCCTTTCTTCTTTGGTGAAAAAACAACCCCACTGACCGTCTCGCTCTACACTCGTCGTCGCCTTCTCCGCCATGACTTCTTGGTGGTCGTTGCGGCGTCGCCGACTCCAACGAGCTTTCGTGTAGGAGGAACAATATAAGGGAAGGGGTTTACAGGGGAGGAAGCAACTACCATGGCAATTGGGTCAGGAGAGACGAGAAGGTAAGGCATGCATGAAGAGATAGGGACATAACAGAGATGGTTAGGCCGACATCGTTTTTTTCTTTTTTGATGGAAGGCAAAACCTTCACCTTTTACCGGGTCAAAGCGGAGCGGGGCGAGCAGTTTTTTCTCTGCGTGTCTAACCGCGTTGGTGGTCCGTCGACGGTGCAATTCCCTTTATTTTCGTCTTCAGGATGCCTTCTCCTAGAAACCGACTTTCCCAGCTTCTCCCAGAAACTCATGTCCCAAATTTGTTAGTTTTCTAAACTTGCGGCACATGCAAGTGCATATATGCACAAAACCCAAGGAACTAGCTTACACACATTACAGTTTTTTGTTGCTGGGCAACTGAGATGACTGTGCCATTTTTTTTCTTCTGTTTCTCCCTTTTGAAAAAAAAGTGGTAGATACCTCTTCTTCTAGTACTGCAAAAAAAAAAGGAGGAGACTACACGTAGAACGTTCTACGGTTAGCGCTAACCATAGAACAGCTGGTCCGGGACAGCGACCTGGTCCGGGACAGCGACCTGGTCCGGGACAGCGACCTGGTCCGGGACAGCGACCTGGTCCCTAGCGACGTACACGCCCCCCACCAGCACGCAAAACCGATCACGCCTCTCAAGCAGCCACCAGCTCCAGAAAAAGGGCCCCACAATAGCGACGTACGCGCCCCCCCACCAGCACGCAAATCCTTTCCTTTCCCTGAAGAATATCACGCACCGCCCAGATCCAAAAAAACCACCACCTGGCGACGTCTTCTTCCTCGCCTCTAGAGAACACAACAGGACAGCCATGGAAGCTCGATGTTCATCTGATTCCTAGATCCACATAAGTTACCCACCCACCTAATCAAGCTTTACCCACCTATATCACGCAAGTTACCCCTCCCTCCTCTCCTCCCCCCACCCCCGATTGTTCCTCCTTCTCAATGTCATCTGCAGGTCGATTTCCAGCCAACAGATCATGAGGTTCATCAAGTTCATAGATCCCCCAGAAGTTACCCTCCCTCCTCTCCTCACTCCTGAGGCTCAACGATTCCTACTCCTTTTACATGTCATCTGCAGGTGGATTTGCAGTCGACAGATCCAGAAGCTCAACAGATCCCTAGATTCCCAGAAAGTTACCCACCCACCTAAGCAACAGTTACCCACCCAGAAACACAGAAGTTACCCATAGAAAAAATTCTTGGTCCTCCTACATGGCATCTGCAGGTGGCTGTGCAGCCCACAAAACCTGAGAAGAACAAGGACAATATCCCTCCCCTAACACAGGACATAACATCAGGTATACCCCCCCACCCCTCTCTTACCCTTCTACTATCTCCTTACTGTCAATAAAAATTCAGAACAAGGGAGACAGCAAAAATTCAGAACAACAAAAAATCAGAGAATACGCAAAACGAAACACAGAAAATAGTCTCCACATCTTGTTAAATTGACATATACAGAAAGTGAACTGTGGGAAAAATTTAGCAATCTCACCATGTGAAGAAAAAACCATGAACAACTATGTTTATTCCTTAATCTGTTGTCGTATGCAAACTATTTCTTACTATGAGCACTATGCAAAAGTCTACGTTCTGCCCCATTCTGATCTGCAGGGTCAACAAGCTGTTGTTACAAACCTGCATAACTAACAGAAATAATCACATTAGAAAATCAGTGACCACAAAAAAATAGTTACCCAGTAGGGAACATACAAGTTACCCACCAGGAAGCATACAAGTTACCCACCATAAAAACCTACACCTTACCCCAGTAAAACATGAAAAGTTACCCACCAATAAACATTAAGTTACCCACCAGGTTGCATACAAAGTTACCCACCCCCCCCCCCACCACCCCAGTAAAAAAAAGCATGCAAGTTAAAATGATTTCCTATGTGTCTGACTTGATACATCATTCTGATTTGCAGGGGGAGAAGGCATGGATATCGATCATAATTTGGGAGCAGATCAGGGAATGCAACAAGATGATGATGACAGAATCTCACAAGCACATGGGCATGAGCATGTCTCCAACACAGGTACACATCCATGCATTTGAAAAATGAAATTTACACACCATGAAGCATGTAAGTTACCCACTGGACAGCAGAAAAGTTACCCACCAGTCAAATAAATTCAAAAAAAGGTCCAACAAAAATGTGTATCGTATAGGTTACCCACCACAAAGCATATAAGTTACCCATGATAAACCATATAAGTTACCCACAAAGATAGATGATGCAAAATATCTCTTAAAAACAATCGAAGATATTGACTAATATTTTTCCCATACAATATGATATTACAGGTGATATGTCTAATCAAGTGCCTACTGGGACAGAAAGCATGGAGTATATGGGGCAGGATGATGTACATGCAGCAGCTACTGGTGAAACAATCGAAGATAGAACTGAGAACACAGCTGGGACACATGAAGAAGGTTTGAATGATGGAACAGCTGATGCAAACTCCACACCAAAACCGCCATCAGCTGAAATGCGCTACGACAGTTTAGAATCAGCAAAAGTACACTACAGGGCTTATGCAGAGATAAAGGGTTTCACTATCAGGGTGGACTGGTCCAGGAAAAATGCTGAAGATGATAAAGCCAGAGTATACCTTGTTTGCACAAAATCAGGAAAACCTTATGTTGAAAAAGAAGACACACAAAATCCAAAATCGGTTGTGAAGAAGAGAAGAAGGAACACGTATCCAAGGACTGGATGCAAAGCCCATGTGTATGTTAAGAAGAAGGGAGCATGGTGGCATGTCGCAAGCTCCTCAGATGAACACAATCATCCGCTGATCATAAAACCTTCACTGACAAAGTTTCTTCGTGCACACCGGAACATACCAGATGAGGAAAAGGTGTTCTTGAGGATGTTGCACGCATGCAACATACCTACATGCCGGCAGATGCAACTGATGGCAAAGTTTTACGGGTCACTTGACGACGTTCCATACATAGCTAAAGATGTGGCGAACCTGCGAGCTTCTTTTTGCCGTGAAGGCAATCACCATGACATGCAAGACACCATTGCATACTTTGACAAAATGAGGTATGAAGACAAAGATTTTTTCTACAAGATAAAGCTTGACGAGGAAGACAAGGTTGAGAACTTATTCTGGATAGACGGTGCATCACGACGCGCATACAAGGCGTACTCTGACTGTATCTCATTCGACACTACCTACCTCACAAACCGGTACAAGATGCCATGTGCCCCGTTTATCGGTATAAACAACCATGGCCAGTCCGTGCAATTTGGATGTGCTTTCTTGCGAAATGAACTCAGTACAAGCTTTGTGTGGCTATTCAAAGTGTTTCTGGAAGCAATGGACGGCGTAGCGCCGAGGAATATAATCACAGATCAGGATTTCGTAATGCGCTCAGCAATCGATGAAGTTTTCCCATATGCCATCCACAGGAACTGCAGATGGCATGTGATGCAAAATGTGACAGAAAGGCTTGGGTCTTTCATGGCAAAACACCCAGAACTACTCGCTGCATTCAACGCATGCGTGAACAACAGCCTCACACCTCAAGAATTTGAGGAAAGTTGGATATCAATGCTTGATTTGTATGGAGTGCGCGACAACGTGGATCTGCATGCGCTTTGGGAGTACAGAAAATGTTGGGTGCCGGCATACTTCATGCATGATTTTTTCCCCTTCCTGCAGACAACAGCGAGAAGCGAAGGCTTCAACGCAGTCCTCAAGCGATATATAAACCCGAAGAACTCGATCTATGGTTTTGTAAAACAGTACACCTCAATACAAGAGAAAATTTTGAATGCCGAGAACAAAGCAGAGGCAGAAACAGCTCTGACAGATCCTGACTGGTGGTGTCACAACCCTATCGAGCTGCAGATGGCAAAAGCGTACACGAGGAACATCTTCAACCGATTTCAGAGGGAGATGAGAGAGAGCCTATCGTACAGCTGCAGGCACCTGGTAGGCTACCAGTTCGAACTGAGCATCATAGGTAGACCTGTTCCACACTACGGATACAGAAGCTACAACGTGATTGCAAACTGGGATGATGGTATTTACTCGTGCAACTGCTGCAAGTTCGAACGAGACGGTATGTTATGCTGCCATGTCATAAAGGTGATGATACAGATTGGAGTGTATGAAATCCCACAAGCATACATACTAAAAAGGTGGAGCTGGGACGCAGAATCGGTCCTAGGAGAACCAGATGGCAGAGATCATGAACCAAACCAAGGCATGCCAGAAGAAGCAAGGGCCATGATGGTATTTGCATCGCTGCGGGACGATTTCAGAAAGGTTGCAAAGGTAGGGTGCAGGTCTGAAGATGGAAGAAAGATACTTAGGACGCACATCAAGGCTATGAAACAAGAAATTGATGTGATAATAAGAAGGGAAGAAAAGAAAGCAATAGAAGCTGAACATGCAGCCGTCACTATGCCCTCATCCAGCGCTCCCACTGTGCAACCTGTGATACCAGAAGAATCAGGCAAGCGACGGGCAAGCAGTAACCCTGCAGCTGTAACGACGGGAAGCGCCTCAGGATCTCATGTGTCGTCGACCGGACATATACAGAACCCACCCGTGTCAAACACAAGAGGTCGACCGCAGGAAAAGGCAAATAAAAATCCGCTTGATCTTGCTACAAAGAAACCGAGGAAGTGCAGCTTTTGCAATTCAACAGAACATACCGTACGCAAATGCCCAGAAAAACTGAAAATGTTGGGCTACAAGCCGTAGAAAAAATCAGATATGGTGTTGTATGCTGGTTTCCATCAGTATGGTGAAATTATGTTATCATACATTGTAATGCATGTGTGGTGGCAAACACTTATTAGTACTTGTCTGAATTTAATATGTGACACTAAAAAATGTTTACAAAGTTGTTTTTCTGGACATGTGTGCACCCATGTAAAGTTAATCCCCATATGCATAGCAAATAGTTACCCACAATTTGGTACGAAGTTACCCACCATTTCTGCATAAAGTTACCCTTGGTTTGTAACAAAAGTAACCATGCCACTACTGTTAAGTTATCCAATGTTAACCGTACATAAAAACTGCCTCATGTCACTACAGAGATAATGGCTTACAAGTATAAATTACCTCAGAAAAAGTTGTTGTCCAGCAGATGCCTCCAGCACAAAAGTTTATTTCCTGGATGCTCCAACCACAAAGCTGTTAGCACCTTCCTTAGTGCTGGAATCTCCTCTTGGGATATAGCAGGCACCATGCTGCCATTCCATAGTTCAAGGAACTTAAGCATGAAAATTCCACAATCAGTCCTGTCAAAAAATGATCGAATATGAAACACAATAATTAGAGGAACATAATTAGATATAACAGGAAAAAACTTACTCCAAAAAAAGTCCTGGAATATAAAAAGAACAACGAGAAATAGATATGATGGTGTGCTCTAAAGAACACTAACCCAGTAGTCTGCTTTGGTACAGGGATGTACATCAACTCAAAATCATCAATCTGTCTTCGGGAGTCAGAATAATTAATCCGGTACATTTCTTTGATTGCGTCTATGAGCTTACTAGCATGTTCGATCAGTCCAACGTCGTCATCACCACGTAAAGAATCAAGCACCTCGAACCTTTTGGCAGCAAAGTTTACTGAGAGCATGTACCAATGGCCGATAGGTTTCTTCCTCAAAGTGCCAAGATTCTGAAGAACGGGGAAGGAAAGCTGCAGCAAGAATAAAACGTCATGCTGTAGAAAGTTTCCAACTGTCATAAAAAGGTTTGAATGAAAAGTTACCCATGGCAGTATAAAGTAGTTACCAACCAGTTAACACTACAGTTACCCACAGAAAAAAAGTTATGAGTAAAACTTCTGTCATCTTAACCACAAAAACACATGGTGGTTACCCAGAAGGATGAATAAAAAGGGACGTTACGAAGCATAAAAAAGCAGACAAAGTTACCCTAAAAACACTAAAAATAAGGGAATTATATTTGTACTTGGTTATACATTAACGGAAGGAGACAAACAGGCACATACCAAATCTTTGTGGCTGAGCTGGTATGAGATATCTCTCCTAAAATGCTTCTTCAAAACATTGGTGTTGAATTTCCGTTCAAGCAGGTACGCCGTCACAATATAGGGAAATATCACCTTCTTTTCACCTGAGCATTCTCGTAGGACAGATATACCAATGTCAACAACGGTATTTGATAACTCGCCTCCTGGCTTCATGCTATCAGCAAGTTCGCCCGTGGTTACCCACATTGGATCTATGTGCAGAATTCTTGTGCTGACAAACAAAAAACAAAAAATATGGATCAGATTTGATAAAAAGCTTAAAACCCGACGAGTAGCATGAAACTTAACCACCCCTCCCCCCCCCCCCCCAACACACACACCCACAGAAAAAAGAAAATAGCATATGAGTTACCCATATATAACAGCATGTAAGCTACCCCCACCATCTAGAAAAATAAAAGTTACCCACCAGACAGCAATAAAGTTACCCACCAGCTAGCAATAAAATTACCCATGTACCAGCAAGAAAAGATACCCACCAGCTAGAAAAATAAAGTTACCGACAAGGCAACATAGAATTTACCCACCAACTAGCAATAAATTACCCTATAAAAAACAACATGTAGGGTACCCACCAACAAGCAAATATAAATTACCAATATAGGACAGAATGTAAGCTACCCACCAGCTAGAAAATAAAAGTTACCCACTGGGAAGCATACAAGTTACCCACCAAAAAAAGAAATAAAGTTACCCACACAAAAAATAACATATAAGATACACACCAGGTAGAAAATAATAGTTACCCACCAGACAGCATCTAAGTTACCCAGAAACTAGCAAACAAGTTACCCATACAAAAAATCATACAAGCTACCCACCAGCATATAACCTATAAAACTTGTGATAGGTTGAAAAGGGGCAGAAAGATATACTCTTTAATCTTCGACTTCTCTTCATTCCTGGTATGAATAATAACCTTTTGGTATATTGAGTCCTCTTTCTTCGAGCTGGTAATACATGAGAATGGAGGCAGGAGAGACTTTGACGGCTGGATGACTCTAACCCTGCGAAGCCGGGTCCTAGGGGTACTGCTACCAATTTTCTTAGTAGGAGCGGGTGCAATTATAGCCGGGGTTGAATATGTAAAACCATCTACAGAAAAAGAAAACAAAGGGGGAATGAACATGACATGACTTGATGAAAAATAGGACGAAAATAATGGTAAAATATATACGAAATAAAACTAAATAAAATTCCATTACCTTCCACAACATGCCCTTCAGTATTAGAACGTCTTGTTAGGTCAGTCGATTGCCCACCAATCTTATCAGCAACCAAATCATCAATAGATATTAGTACAGATTTATCCTTGACCGGAAAATTGCCTTTATCACAATCAACTGCTTCATTTTCAGCTACAAATAATATCCAGATGAAAAAATGAAAAAAATGGTTGCCCCACGTGGAAAAGTACCACATGTTCATCACCAACAAAATTTTGAAAAAAATATATCAAAGAGCGGATGCAAAAATAATGCTGGAGAACGCAAACCAATCGAAACATATAAGGGAAATTATACAACAGGGCAAATAACGTCAACATACTGTACAAAACACATATTGGTTCAAAAGTAGCCATGAGGATACCAAACGTACATTAAACCTAAATACATCTAATTGTGCCGCCACAAAATACAGACCACCAGCCAACCTCCCTCCTCACCCCCGCGCCCTCCAAACACACACACACACACGCAACAAAATAAACCCCCTGTCTTCATTCGCTAACTTAAAAATATCTTCATTCGGTAACTTAAGAAAAGTCTTCATATGGTGATGTGGATTTATTTAGATCCATCGCCAGCATGATTAGGATCATCCGTGTGTTCCGCACCAAATAAAGGTGCGGAGGAAGAAACAACCGGTACGTTTCAATCTGCATTAAAGAATGTGTCCAAAAAGAAAAAAGAGGAAGGGGAGAAGAAAGGTAGAAGGACACAGAAAAATGAATTGTTACTAAGGTCATCTAATATTTCAAAAGTATATAAAATCTCTACTAAGCAGCACATAAAACTAAAAAAGCTTAAAGTAGTAGCCCATGTGACTATGTAGTTACAGAACTAATTAACACTAAAGTTACACCTACTTGAACAGTTGTAGCATGTTTGTTCCAGAAAAAATAGTTACACACCATAAAAGGATGCAAAGTTACACACCATAAAAAAGAATGCAAGTTACCCCGCACATAGAATAGAAGATACCCACTAATAAGCATACAACTTACCCAACCCTTAAAACAAAAAAATATGCACATGGACAAAATTTTAAAAAGAAAATGATTGGATACTAATCAAATATGCCATAGAACAACAAAAAATACACAAACAGCCAAGATAAGGAAGTTACCAGGGAGTGCGCAAGAAAGAGGAAGGACGTCAGCCTTCTCAAAGATATGATAAAAATCACCAACAGCCGGCACATTGGAAGAGACATTTGGTGCCGCGGGAACAACTGTTGGAACAGCTTCAGGGATACTGCCCTTGCCAGAATCACCATGATCGCTAGCAGGCAGAGGCACACCATCTGAGGTTGATGTAACTTGAGGGGGGTCACTGGTAGCAGCAGAGGCAGCTGCATGGTCAGACAAAGGAGCCACCAAAGAAGGTGCTTCAGGTGATTGACTTGTAAAATTCCACATCGGTGAGTCTATGACAGTGTACACCGTCCGGCCAGGAACAGGTACACCAGCATCATCGGGACATGCTGCATCTGATGGGGTCTTGTTTGGTTCATCTCCATCAACCTGAACTTCCTTTTCAGCTTCATCATCATTGCCACCCTGAAGACTGGAACTCGATCCTGGTACAGACTCACTGAACAACAACCGCGCAGGCATGTAGACATTACCATCAACATCAACCCAAACACCAGACTTCACGGTGTCAATATCATCACTAGTGGCATTTATCGGAACAGCAGGTGGCGCCTGGTTAGATGAGTCCAAATGGGAAGGAGCTTGTGCCACTGTTTCTTTGGCGCACCCAGAGGGTTCAATAGAAGGCAGTGATACATCATCTGCGCTAGACACAGGACGAGCAGACATATTACCCGTGGGTGGCAGAGAAACTGGTTCAACCATCTCTGAAGACGGGAGTGATGCATCAGCAATAGCTGCAGTAACAGTTTTGGTGATCGTCTCGCTAGCTCCAACTGCATCCTGGCCGGGAGATGATGCTCCTGGGGGACATTCTTCCAAATCCACAACAGATGGTGTAGCTTCTAAACTGGTGACACCCACTGCTAGACGTTGTTTTGCTAGACGGGGTGATGCCCTCGTGCGCTTGAGAACAACCTTATTTCTGTAGAAATATAGTGACAAAAAAATAGTAAGTGAGTACATATCAATAATTACAAAAAGCTAAGAAACTAAGAAGGCATCATGTTTATCAAGTTACCCCACAAATGAAGTGGTAAAGTTACCCACTTGAAAATAATGAAGTTACCCATAAGAATGTGAGCTAGTTACCCAACATGAATACCCATATGAAAGTGAGCAAGTTACCCACATGAAATTAATGTATTTACACAGGTGAGTGTGATCAAGTAGCCCATCGAAAAAATGTGATGAAGTAATCAGAAAAAGAAACAAAAAGGATGGCTAGACAGCCTGTACCTCTTAGGAGTAGCTTTTTTTTGGAATAGTTGTAGTCTTCGGCTTTTTCTGAATAATCTCAGACGTCACGCCCAACACGTTTGCAACAATCCCTCTGATATTACGATCCTTCTCACCAATAGTATGTAATTTTCTCTTCTTAGTACCTGCCTTGAATGCTCGAAGAACAGGGGCTTCGACACGATCTCTCGCGTTTGGCACGTTGCTGTTATCATCAACAGGTGGGATCACTTCTGAAGCAACTGTTCGCTCAATCACAACATTAGCAGCAACAGTTGATGGAGTCTCTGAAACCAACACATCAGCAGCCACCAGCGCAGCATGAGAAACATTAGGTTCGTCGCCTACGACAGGCTGGCTGACATCGCCCTGAGATACAACACGATCAACATCCCCGGCAGACTGAACATTATCATCCACATGGTGGCAGACTTCTTCACTGGAAACAACCCGGTCGTCAGCACCAAAACCATCCGGACGGCCACCTTCATTCTGAGAAACTGCAGGTTCGTCAACATCGACAGACAGGTCTCCTGCAATGCCCTTCCCTTTCCTCGAGCGAAGGATAAATTGATCTTGCAGTTCTTCATCGCTTGATTCCTCATCAAGGTTGTCCAGAAACTCAGTATCATCCGGGAGATTACTGTGTCCAACATTTAATCCAGCAGCAGTTGAACGAGTCACCCTCACAGAAGCAGGACTTGGGCTAGGTGCACTTGAGCTAGCTCCCCCAACAAGAACACCTTTAGCAATAGCCTGAAACTGGGTTGCCATTTCAGCTCCGGCCTTCCCATGCAGTCCTGTCCAGCCTTCCACAAGGGTACCCATTAACCCAACGATACCAGATGCAAAGGTACCTATCAGGTTTGAAACCTGCGCTTTCTCCTGCAAAAACAATAAAATATAGAAACAATGATAAAAAAGAAAATGAAGGAACTAATGAGAAACACAAAAAAGATAATAAAAATGTTTCAAAATAAAAAAATACCTCCATTGAGCAAGATGGGTCACTGCATGTGTCAAACCACCTATTGAAACCTTCAGGGCCGCCAAATAGGGTGAAGTTGAGGCCGAACTCACGTTTAAGCTGGACGAGAAGAAACAATCAAACAATTATGCAACAGTTAAAAACCACCGTATACACATGAGAAAAAGCACAGGACTAACCTCAAGCTTGCCATATGAAGTACCATTAATCTGTAAATCAGCTGCCAAAACAGCATCAATGCTTTCTTTAGACCAGATGTTTACAGCAAATGGTCCATCCGGCAGGTTAAGGTCCAACCCGCTAACATCGAGTGAGCTGACATATAATAGCTGCAATGATATGGTAGTACTCGAAATAAGAATAATGCAACGATATGGCAAACAAAAAACAAAAAGGCAGAAAACAAAAAGGCATGCATTACCTGCAAGTGCAAAAGGCATTCCTGCGAAAATTTGCCAAGCGACAGCTCATCGTGTAGTCGGTCAGCGACAAAACCGCACCAATCTAAATTGCCCACATTGGCAATGTTGTCCTGGAGAAAACAAAATCAAGTTGAGAACAAAACTTCCCCCAAAAAAAGATGACAATTCTTACCCACCTAACAGTTCATAAGTTACCCACCAGAAATCAAGAAAGTTACCCACATAAAAGGAACTCAGTTATCCAGGTTGACATGTCTTACACACCTTACAATGCATTACTTACCCACCATAAAGATTAAAAGTTACCCACAATGGAGTTACCCATACCCAACCCCAAAAAAACAGAAGCCAATTCTTACCCACCTAACAGTTCATAAGTTACCCACCAGAAATCAAGAAAGTTACCCACATAAAAGGAACTCAGTTATCCAGGTTGACATGTCTTACACACCTTACAATGCATTACTTACCCACCATAAAGATTAAAAGTTACCCACAATGGAGTTACCCATACCCAACCCACATGTGAGGGGGAGGAGATGCTCACCATCACAGGATAGCACCTGCTGCTAACAAAGATACTAGTTGTGGGCGCCAAAATTGTTGAAACAACAAACATCAACCAAATTTGTTTAAAACCCACGTCCGCAAGTTTCATCTCCTTCAGAATCTCAAACACTCGGGTTCGTGAGGGGGCACTGCCATCTTCAGGGAACAATACAGGAGCAAGCCGGGCCTCAATCTTCGCATCCAAATCGTACACAACTGGATCGCTCCCACGAGGTAAGCCGAGTGTACGGTAAACTGAATCTCTGTTCAATGGAATCCTTCCTCGTCCAGGAATGATAAATTCACGAGAGTGCTTCTCATATCTTCCCGCAAACCACTTGATAAGAAAATAGTTCAGAGTGTGGCACTTGATGTCGAGCAGACTACCAAAATCCATCTTTACCACTTCATCCTTCTGATCTTTTGACATAAACTCATATAATTTGACAACAGGAAGGGGAGAAGCTCTGTTCCGAACACGTTTTGCATCATCACACCCATGAGCATTGACAAACTTCTCTTTCTTCACTATGGCACCTTCAGTAGCCTTCGTTTCCTACCCATAGTACCTCCTACACAAACATGCAGCAACACTTAAAAATAGGCAGCTGCTAAGCATTAAAATGGGAACCCTTCACAAACTGCATGACAATGAAAAAAACATAGCATGCCATGTACCAATAGCTACAAGTGTAGAAACTATACAAACATGTAGACAAATCACATACAAATCCAATCAGTCAAACTAATATCACCAATGGAACATGATCAAAATCACACAGAAGGATACATGAGTTACTGAAAAATTCCACTAAAAATCAACAATAAACATGCTAGTCAGAAAATTTCAGAACTGTATAATCCCGCCATGTCGAAAAATCCATCAAAACAACCCACAAAAAAAATCTACCGCAAACCCTAATGTTTGGGAAAATAGGATAAGCCATGGCGGCTGAGATGATGAACTACACAGTCGCGCAAAACCTAATACATGATGGGTACATGAGTTACTAGAAAACTATGGCGACACGCGGAGAACGAGCTACACACGGGACCGACCTCAAATCACTAACGGGATGTGACAAAATCATCTAAAATCGATGAATAAATCACCTCCGCTATGTCGATTTGAAGTTCGATTTACCAAAAACAACTACATTCCGTGCTAAAATCAATCCCAAAATCACCGCACCACCGTGGCCTTCAAAATCTCGCATGGAAATGGAGCGAAAACAACTTCCACGACCAGAACAAAGCGCGATTCGTTGCTTACCTGATGAACTGCAGTTGGTACGGAGGCGCACGTGACTCTAGAACTAGAAGAACTACGGCGGATTCAACCGGCGCAACGACGGAGACGAACGAAATGAGGAACGGAGCGGGGAGGCGGAGAGGAACGGATTCGTTGCTTACCTGATGAACTGGAAGAACTACGGTGGCCCGCGTGACTCTAGAACGGGAAGAACTACGGCGGATTCAACCGGCGGCGACGACGGCGACGAGCCGGATGAGGAGAGGGCGGAGAGGCGGAGAGCAACGAGAGAGAGGAGAGCCGTTCCCGATTTGGGGCAAATGACTGACATGTGGGCCCTGTCCGCCGCTCAGGATGTTTCCCTCAGGACCGTTCCTCGCCACGTCGCCCACAACGTCCGCTCGCATCACGACCGTTCGCTTTCACTTTCCAGAATCGAACGACGCGGAACACGTTCTGGATATTAGGATCGGTAGCGACCGTTCTAAAGATAGAAATTCCCAAAAAAAAAAAAACTGTCAATAAAAAAGTAGTGCTGCAAAAATACTGCAGTTTTGGCAATACTAAAAGCACGTTTCTAGTTCAAGTTAAACACCTCAAGGTATTTAGTACCATAGTTTTTCTTTTTTGAAAAACCATGATATTCCCAAAATACTTCAATAATATTGTTACCAAACGGGGCCTAAACTTGTATCAACCGGACCTGTCAAACTCCGATCACGATAAGAAGTTAACAACTCGATAACGTACAACTGCAGACCCCCTCTTCCAGCACCTCCACCCCTCGATCCAGATACAACGGCGTACGGGCCGTGAAGTGGCGGCACCACCGCATCGACTACAATTTTCGAACCCCTCGCTCGATCGGGATCGGGGTTCGGAGGGGCTGCGAATCCGGTCTCATCTCTACAGATTGAGAGGCTTTGATCCCCCTATCTACCTATACTCCCGCCACCCGAGATCGGAGCACCGCTACCCTTCTTCGGCCCAGATACAACGGCGAGCCGCGGAGTGACGGCACCACAGCAGCGGCGACACGCGCAACGGCGGCCATCGCTCGAGCTGGATAGCGGTTGGAGCGAATCCGGTGTCGGTTCTGCAGATTGAGGCCTGTTCTCTATCTAAACAGTAAGCTACAGTGTCTATTTATTAGTGTATTTTTTATCTGTGTTTGTTCCATTTGAAAAAAAAAACGCCACAGTAACTAATTATTCTTGTCTTGCAGGGCTGCAATGTTGGGAAATTTGGAAAAGCTGCTGAAGCAAGTTGATAACAGGGCCAGGTTCCTTTCCGGTGTTCTCAGTGGTGATATCAAATGCATCAACAGGAAGAAGAACGAGCTACGGCAAGAGTTCATGGCAATGGGATTTGATCCCCTCCCAAAGGAGGTGCGAGTGCGACCCGTTGTTGTCATAGGAGCAACAGGAGACCAGGAACAAACTGAAGAACGTCCTGGTGTAGGTGCCAGTGACTATGACTATCTCACTTCAATGTCAGTTGCTAGCTTAGATGAGGAGTACCTGCATCATCTCCTGGAACTAAAGAGGAGATTGGAAATTAAAGTTGGACTCCTCAGGAAAGCTGCACCGATATGTCTGAAAACTGTAAAGAAACCAACTGTAAGTACTGACATAGCAGTCCCTAATGTTTCAGTTAAAGTTGCATTTTTTCAATATTAAGTTACTTATAACCGTTGATACAGTTACTTGGCAGAACTTACAAAAAGCGTCAATCAGATAGGGATGTTATGGCAGCCAAGGACAGTCAGGTATCTGAAGCTGCACCCAGGAGGCAGCGTAAAAGGACTGCAGCCGAATCTCTTGAGGTAGACTGCATTAACTGACAAGTGTGATACTTTGGTTATTATCTCTTACTATTACTCTTTTCATAGCTAAAAATAAAATTTCATAGTCAAAATTTGCTTGTAGACATGAGGAAGAGTATGAAGGATTCTTTCTCATGCACGTCGAAATGTATGTACTGTTTTTACAAGTCAAGCTAACAATCCGTGTAGGCAAGTGCAATGCTGATGGATGACGATGAGGAGGAAGCTCCCGATCTTGAAGACCAGTCCCAAGAACATACGGGTAACGCCTACGTATGATGCTGTGTTTGTCAAAATAAATAAATAACGTGTCTGTTACTAATGTTCAAGTACCTTTTGCATATGTAGAAACTGATTGCTCACAAAAGCAAGAAAGAATGAAACAGAGTAATCGAAGAAGAAAGAAGCGGAGGAAGGAATCAAGGGAAACAGGCGCACCAAAACATTGCCGCCGTGCATTGGATTTTCGGGGCCACGACAAATCAGGGGACGGCTTCCTCATCAAAGAAATTAAGAAGATAGCAAGTGGTTTAGATGGGATTGTGATCACCCATCGTAATACTGATCAGAGTATGGTAGCCCACGAGTTGGGTAAATTAAGCTTGCGTGATTCATCTGTACCCCTTTGCCACAAGGGTGTAGTGTAGCTCTTTTTTTGCTGCAGACGTAACACTTCCTAATTGAAAGATCTCACACTTCATGTACAGAAAATCTACTGGCTATTTGTTTGTAGACTTTCTATAAGCTACATGGGTGCTTCGGGACGAATCTGACCAATTTGTTTTAGACAGAAGAGGCCAGAGATCGACAACGTACTGTACTTCGGAAACTAGCTTAGAGTTTACAAACCCTTAAACTGGGACAAATGGCACACCATCTTAAACAGTTTACAAGATTACAGCAGAGGCTCAAAAGCCTAACAAGAACTTAAAAAGCTGGTGCAGGGGCTCCAGTGCTCGTTGGAAGGGAGAAGGTGTCTGGGTAGAGGCGTCTAACCAGCACGGCCATCTCGTCCAGCAGCGGTCGCACCTTTTCCTTCACGCTAGTGCTTAAGCATAAAAAAGAGTTTGAAAACAATGTCAACACGTTGTTGGTGCGGGAATTTAAATTAGATCCTAAATTCATAGTAAGGCAAAGCGACCAATACTGGGTCGCAAAAAAGATCCACTAAAAACGTCTAATCTAGCCCGAAAAGCCGTTAAAATGGGGAGAATATCCAAGAAGTTAAAGGGATTCTAAGAAACACCCAACATTGATCGGACTCCACTCCACATAAATTTTGAAAGGGCGCAATTGAAGAAAATGTGGTCAACAACCTCTGGTGGACCACATAATGCATACTTCGCGTGGGAAGGGCCACAACGTTTGCTGGTCATTAAATCGCAAACGGCCTCTAACGAGTTGCCATGTGAAGATCATGATATTTAACGGAATTGAGGCTACCCAAATGTATTGGGCATGAGAAATCACCACAGCATCATAGATCTTCATAAAGAAAGTGTGAAGAGAATTACTCCGAGGCTCCAACGTCCAAGACACTTTGTGTTGTTCCTCGGAAGGATTCAAGATATTGAATCTCCTCAGTTAACCGTTGCCATTGTGCCATCTCTTTTGGGCTGAAAGCTCGAAACGGGATCATCCAACCATCACCACAATGGCTCTGGTTGAGCCTAGCTCAACTGGTTGGGGGAGTGGATGTACAAACCCAACACCCAAGTTCAAGTCCTCACGGACGCGAATTTAGGTTCATATTTATACTTGAGGATTAGGACTTCCTAATACTCATGCAATTTATCCTGAGGACCAGGCTTGGTTATTAATCAAGATAAAAATCCTGGTACTCATGCTTAATGGCTGTGTGCATCCCTAGTTGGTGCAGAGGCCGGGGAAGTGAAATTCTCCCCCAAAAAGTTTTAAGGAAGTGAGCCTAGCTCAACTGGTTGGGGGAGTGGATGTACAAACCCAACACCCAAGTTCAAGTCCTCACGGACGCGAATTTAGGTTCCTATTTATACTTGAGGATTAGGACTTCCTAATACTCATGCAATTTATCCTGAGGACCAGGCTTGGTTATTAATCAAGATAAAAATCCTGGTACTCATGCTTAATGGCTGTGTGCATCCCTAGTTGGTGCAGAGGCCGGGGAAGTGAAATTCTCCCCCAAAAAGTTGAACCATCCGAGGGAGACATGACAGAGAAGGGAGAAGAGAGACAAGTTTTTTGAACGTTGACGACCTCGATGGAGATCGCGGGCGCCGCGGGCGCGCCTGCCGCTGCCGTCGCCCGTCGCCGCCGGCTGACGCTCGCGCCTAGGGGCCTTTCCTCTCTGTCGTCCCCTGGTGTTGGCTCTCGTTCACCGGCGAGTGGTTCTAGGTTTGAGGTGCTCATCGAGGACGCAGACGACAACTCGTCCGATGAGTCGTGCGCATCTGAGACGCCGTTCGAGGCGGCGATGGACGTTCTTGACTCATCTCCGGTACCTGGGTGGTCTACGGTGATCCGGCGGGGTAGGAGGACGGACGAAGAGATCGCTCAGGATTTCTGGTCGGAAATCGGCTACCCTACTCCGGCATCGAGGTTTTGGGAGGTCAAATCGCCGTCCAGCGAAGGTATGGCCTCTGTTGATTCTCATGTGTGCAGGGTTCGCGCGGAGGCGGGATGCGCGGCTTCGGCTCCGGCGGCTGCGGTCGGGCGGGAGACGGCGGCCTCGTTTTCGTCTTCTTCCTTGCCGTCGGGGTTCCATGTCGCGCGAAGACCTAGGGCGGGGACCTGGCGTGGTCCTGTACCTCCTCGCCGGGTCACGCCGCCACCGGTTCTTGGGCAATTCTTGGCGATGGCGTCGTCGACCGTTACGGCGTCGTCTCCGGCAGTTTCGGGAGGTGCAGGTGCTGGCGCGGTGATCACGCGCGTTATCGTTGATCGCCCAGGCACGTGCGGGCCCAGGTTGCATGGCTCCTTCTCGTGGGCCAGTCTGGGCCACAGGCTACGGTTCCTCTGGAACAGACCCAAGACTTCGTCGCCACCGATCGCATCGCCCTCGTGCTCTCCGCCTCGTGCTGCCTCGCCGTCGCCCTCGTCTCCTTCGCCGCCTGCCGCCTCGCCGTCGTCTACGTCTTCTTCGCCTCCAGGTCCTGCGCCCACTCCCTTCGTCCCCTGCGTGCTCAGGCCGGGACGCCGCTCCTTCGCGCAGGTGGTGGCAGCGCGATCGTGCGTCATGGCCGGGGCTCCGCCGCCTCGGGGACCCGCGCCCGGTTCCTTCCCTGCTCAAGGCCCGCCGCAGACTGCACCCTTGCACCCCGGGGGTGTGCCGTTTGGAGCCCCTCGTCTCCTTCAGCCTCCGATGCAGAATCCGCCGCCCCGGCATGTTGCGCCGTCGTTCGGGTATGGTGGGTACGGGCAGCAACATCTTGGCGTTGTTGGGCAGGGGACTTATCAGCAAGCTCCTGCACCCAACTTTGCTTCACCTCCGTTCGGTGCGGCGCCCGGTGTCGTCAGTGTGCAAAATGCGCCGGGTGTAGCGCCGGGGGCTCGTCCGAAACGCAAGAAGAAGAAGGCTCCGGCCCCGAGCGGTCCTCCGGCCCCGAGCGGTCCTCCAGCCTCACAGCAGTTTTTACCGAATGGGCAGCAAGGAGGAATGGTTTTTCCGCCTCAGCAGTTTTCTGGAGTTCAGTCGCAGGGTCAGCCTCCCTTATTCCATTTTGGGGGTCCTTCTCTGGGAGTGTATCCGCATCATGGTCAGGTTCAGCATGCGCAGTTCTCGGCTCCAATCCAGCAGCAGAGTGTCCAGCAGCAGGGTACGACACCGCTTCCACCTCAGGCTGCTGTTCCGACCACGGTAGTCAATGCCGGTTCTTCGACCGGAGTGCCGGAGGTCACTGAAGGGTCCAAAGCGCAAGGTAAAGTGAAGAAATCCTCTTGGTGCTGGAAATGTTCGGACAGTTCTCATGCTGCGAAGGAATGTAAAGTTCTGCACTACTATTATATTTGTAATAATTCCGCTCACCCCACTGTTCGATGCCCGGTTCTCAAAGCGCCGAAGCCAACTGCTTTCCTGACTGGTCTTGGCGTCGAGGAAGCCTATTTCACCGCTATGTCTGATTCCGTGGTTTTTGATGAGCTGGCTCCTACCCGCTCTCCTACTGCTCGTGTTGCTGTTACCGGAGATGCAGTTGCCGCTGAGGTTATTGCTAAGCAGGTGGCTAGGCATTGTTCTGTTAATTCACAGTGGAATTGGGAGGCGGTGCCCAATGGTGCAAATGAGTTCCTGGTTAGTCTACCGTCTTTCGATGACTTGGACCGGGTGGATGGGATTCAGGTGGGCATTCCGTCCACTTCCTCCTCGATTTCTATCTCTGCTTGGCAGTCGTCTGAGGTTCAGCATAAGATGGAGCTTGAGCAGGTTTGGATTCATGTTCAGGGCGTGCCGCACACTGTCTGTCATTTTATGGGGCTTTGGGCAGTAGGTACTCTCATGGGGAAGACCTTGGACGTGGACCTTCTTAGCCTGCGTCGCCGGGGTGTGGTCCGTATTCTAGTTGGCATGTTTGATTCTTCGGTGCTGAATCAGAAGAAGGATGCGTTGGGCCATTTTGCAAATGCTGATGTGATTGTCAAGATGAAGGGCTTTGAGTTTCGTTTTTGGAGAGAGCTGGCAGATTTTGTTCCAGAGCCGGACTTTGTTCCTTTCATTTGGCAGAAGAAGGATGATGGGGGGAGTGGCGGAAATGGAAGCAGCAAAGGGTTGGGTGATGCTATGGACACATCGGAGTTTCATGCTGGCCCCTCGGACACGTCTATGCCTCAGGCGTTGGAGGGTTCAGCGGTTCCTCCTTCCGGTGTTTCTCGTGTGGTTCCTCTTAGCATTGCGGTGACCCCTTTCAACTCGCACCCGCAAACTCCAGCTGCGATGGAGGTGGTGGCCAAGATGCGGGCTACTTGTCCATCGCTCGAGCGTAAGGCGCCTTCTACTCCGTCGCCACATGTGGCTGCGCCAACGATTTCGGAAGGTGATCTTCGGCAGGCCTTGTCTTCAGTTGCGGCGTCGCTGTCCAGGCCCACTCCTGAGTTTGTGCGGGATGGTTCGCCGACGCCTCAGGTGCAACCCACTTCGGTGGGGGCTGCGCCTCTTTCCCTCGACTGTAGGCCGGCGAGGGGTCGGCCTAATACCCTGGCCAGGGTATCCCCGGCGGCTGCTAGGTGCATGGCTTCTTCTCCGTCACCGCGTGTGACTACGCCATCTCCTCCTTCGCCCATGGTCGCCGCGCTGGCTATTGGTGCAGCACAGACCAATGTGGAGGCGGGGGTGGATGGAGCTTTGACGGCGCTTGGGACGCTGCACGGAGACTCGGGCGCCGTGTCCCCTGGTGTGGTGGCGGGGCGCTGTGCTGTGGAGGTCCAGGGGCAAGCTCCATGCACTTATGGCATGGGGACCAACGTGCTGGGCACGGCTGCCATGGCGGACACTAGAGGGGATCCGGGGGTCGCGTGTGGGGGGGTTCTTCTTCGCCATCTCCCCTCCCAAGACTCGTGGCGCCTACTTCCACTCCATCTCACCGTAGCGCACGTCATGGGATAGGCGCGGATGGTGTCTCGGCGTCGGACGAGGACTCAATGGTCAAGGCGATGCGTCGCAAGGCTTCTTCGAACCTCGATTGCTCAGGTATATCTAGTTGTAAAAAGTCCTTTTTAGCTTTCTCAACACCGAGTATTACTGCCAAGTTGGATAGTGTCGGTGTCTCTTTAGGGAGTTCGGAGGATGATGTTTTAATTTCTTCTAGGGTCCTTAGGCATATGGAGTATGATAGACTTAAGTGTATTCCTAAGGTCTCCGTTAGGACTAGTTTATCGCTTTCAGATGATGATGAGGACGCGTACGCCAGCACAGATGGCCAGCTACTCTCTCATTTGGTAGGCGATGTGTCCGAGGTTGGTTTAGATGAGGCCGGACTAGGGTCGATTTTTGACCTAAAAGAGTCTAGTCGTAAGTCTAAATCGTCCACTAAAAAGAATTGTAGGCCTGTTAAGAAGGCCAAATTGTCAAAATCATCTGTTGTTTCCAAATGAATGGCATGTTTAAGAATAGCAGAGGTCTTCTTGACTTGGCTAAACATCTTCACATTGCTGATTGTATTCGGGAACATAATTTAGATTTTGTTGCTATTTCCGAGACGGGCAAGCGAAACTACTCAAGGAGTCTTCTAAATCGCCTTTCAGGCGGGGAAGACTTTGAGTGGGTTTCTCGCCCGCCTCACGGTCGTTCTGGGGGACTATTGGTAGGTATCCGAAATTCTTCAATGGAAATTATGGATGAAACGGGTGGAGACTTTCATATTAAGCTCCAAATCCGCAATAAATCCGATAATTTCCTTTGGAGTTTGGTCGCCGTCTATGGGGCGGCTCAGGATGCCTTTAAGCCCGCCTTCCTTCGTGAGTTGGTAAATCTGGCAAAAGATAATCGACTTCCTATGATTATAGGAGGTGATTTTAATTTGCTACGATTTCCTCACGAGAAGAGCAAAGGTAGATTCGACAATCATTGGCCATTCTTATTCAACGCTGTCATTGACAGTCTTGATTTGAGAGAGGTTTCAATGGTTGGTAGGCAATTTACTTGGGCAAATAGTCTTCCGGAACCTACTTACGAAAAATTGGATCGTGTACTCATGGACTCGGATTGGGAAGATAAGTTCCCGATGGTGTCCGTGCGTGCACTTCCCCGTATTGAGGCCTTATCGGACCATGCTCCTATATTGTTATCTACTGGTACGCCGCGTCCTCCATGCAAACGCCAGTTCAAATTTGAACTTGGATGGCTGCAGCGGGATGGATTCGAAAATCAGGTACGGACAATATGGGAGAGGCCCGTTGCCGGTTCGTCGCCCATTCAAAGGTGGAATAATAAACTACGCGCTTTGCGTAGACACCTTAGTGGATGGGCAAGGAATACGGCAGGGCTGCTCAAGAAGGAGAAACTCCGCCTATCATCAGTTATTGATGATCTAGAGGCAATCGCCAAGATTAGACCGCTTACAGCGCAGGAGATTGAGTATAAAAGCCAATCGAATGCAACGCTAGCTGGGGTGTTGCGTGAGGAGGAACTCAAGTGGTACCAAAGATCGAAGGCTCAATTCCTCTTGGAAGGAGATTCGAATACGAGATACTTTCACAGTGTCGCCAATGGCAGACATAGGAAGAAACGTATTCATTCTCTCGTACAGAATGAGGGCACGATCGAAGGGCACGAGCAGCTCAAATCTTATATTACGTCTTATTATAAAGGCCTTTTTGGCGCACCTGAAGAATGTCAAATTACACTGGATGAATCCAGGGTTGACGACATTCCGCAAGTGACTCCGGAAGAAAATGCCATCCTTACAGACCCCTACTCGGAAGAGGAAGTGAGGAAGGCGGTTTTTCAAATGGAGCACAACAAGGCGCCTGGGCCTGATGGTTTCCCGGTAGAGTTTTACCAAACCTTCTGGGATATTGTCAAATCGGACTTGATGCACCTATTTGATGAGCTTCATGCCGGACAGCTGGAACTTTTCCGCCTGAATTTTGGTGAAATTATTCTTTTGCCGAAAGTGAATGAGGCAGAACGGATTCAGCAATATAGACCTATATGTCTACTGAATGTTTGTTTTAAGATCTTTACGAAGGTTGCAACTATTAGACTGAATTCGATTGCTGATCATGTTGTGCGTCCTACTCAAACAGCCTTTATGCAAGGTCGCTATATCCTAGATGGAGTTGTGACCTTGCATGAAACGGTTCATGAGTTGCATCGTAAAAAGTTGAACGGTGTTATTTTAAAAATTGACTTTGAAAAGGCCTATGATAAGGTCAAGTGGTCTTTTCTTCAGCAAACTTTACGTATGAAAGGCTTTTCGGAGACTTGGCGTGCTCTAATTCATAACTTTGTTTTCGGAGGAAGTGTGGCTATTAAAGTCAATGATGACGTTGGTCGATACTTTCAAACGAAAAAAGGGTTGAGGCAGGGCGATCCACTATCCCCGATGTTGTTTAACATTGTAGCGGATATGCTCGCCATCCTCATTGAGCGGGCCAAGGCGGATGGGCAGATTGAAGGGGTGGTCCCTCACCTTGTTGATGGTGGCCTATCTATTCTTCAATATGCTGATGATACAATTATTTTTATGGAACATGACATTGAGAAAGCGAGAAACCTGAAACTTTTATTGTCAGCTTTCGAGCAATTATCAGGTCTTAAGATTAATTTCCATAAAAGTGAATTGTTTTGCTTCGGCGACGCCCAGGACGATGACAACTTATATGCTGAGCTTTTCGGCTGTGGGTTGGGCATTTTTCCTATAAGCTATCTGGGTATACCGATTCATCATCGGAGACTCACCTTGGCTGAATGGATACACGTCGAAGAAAGGCTACAAAAGCGTCTTGCTAGTTGGAAGGGGAAGCTACTATCTTTGGGTGGTAGGTTAGTCCTCATTAATTCGGTACTCACTAATATGGTACTATATATGATCTCCTTTTTCCAACTGCCTAAAGGAGTCTTGCATAAGTTGGATTACTTCCGATCAAGATTCTTTTGGCAGGGAGATAACGAGAAGAAAAAGTACCGGCTAACTAGATGGAACGTGGTTTGTCGCCCAAAGGATCAAGGTGGACTAGGGGTCCATGATCTCGAGGTTAAGAACAGAGCCTTGCTAGGTAAATGGCTGGCTAGGTTGTTAACCGAAGATGGTGTTTGGCAACGATTATTGCGACGGAAATATGTCGTCTCAAAAGCTGTTTCTCAGGTCATTTGGAAACCTGGAGACTCACACTTTTGGGCAGGGCTAATGGCCTCAAAGAAACATTTTTTCCCACATGGTTCCTTTTCTATTAAGGATGGATCTGAGATAAGGTTTTGGGAGGATGTATGGTGTGGAAACACCACTCTTCGAGAACAGTATCCCGCTCTATACAATATTGTGCGACATAAAGGTGATACCTTAGCCAAGGTTATGGAATCTTCACCACCTGATATGTCCTTTAGACGAGATATCATTGGACCTAGACTGGCATCTTGGAACGAATTGCTACTGAGGATAGCTTCGGTTCAGCTAGTTCAAGGGACCGATGAATTTCGTTGGAACCTTACCAAGAATGGCAATTTCACGGTGGGCTCTATGTATAGAGCTCTGATTCATTCCGATGAGCCGGTTTTATATAAAAAGTCTATTTGGAAGATGAAAATACCCCTGAAAACAAAGATTTTTGCGTGGTATCTTCGTCGAGGGGTAATTCTCACTAAAGATAACCTTGCCAAGCGAAACTGGCATGGATGCAAGAAATGTGTTTTCTGTCATCATGATGAGACAATTAAGCATCTTTTCTTTCAATGTCGATTTGCGCGTTCTATATGGCCAATCATTCAGATAGGTTCCACCTTATATCCGCCCCGCAGCGTTGCAAATATATTTGGCAATTGGCTAAATGGGGTGGCTGCTAGGTTCAAACTACTTATCAGGGTGGGGGTGATAGTTGTTATTTGGTCGCTATGGCTATGTAGAAATGACAAGGTTTTTAACAATAAATCTTCTTCTCTTTTGCAGGTTATCTACCGGTGTACGGCCTTGCTTCGTTCATGGTCGTCTCTTCAGCGTGCGGAGAACAGAGACCTATTTACGGAGGTGTGTACATGGTTGGAGGACACGGCGAAGGACTTTATTATCCGACATGGGTGGCGGCATGATCTTAGAATTGAGCCTCCTCCGGATGGCTCGGACGTTTGATGCAGCTCTTGTATCGAATCTTTTTTTGCCTTTATGTTGAACTTGGAACGGCTGTGTGCATCTTGGTTATGCAGAGGCCGGGTGTAATGCTTAAACTCTTTTAAGTAATAAAAGCGCCCTTTATCTAAAAATGGCTCTGATTGAGCAAATATCAAACAACCTAGGGTATTTGTTCTTCCCGGGGGTGGGAGAGGGGGGCTCCTTAACCACCGGTCCGTCAAAAATGAATTTAGGAACCCTTGCCAGGTGGGATCGGGCTCCTGACTTGAAATAATCCTTGGTCTTATGGAATCGAGTGTCAGCTGGTCGACATGGTCGTTGGTGAAGACCTGAGGCCACGCCGCACACCACACGCACCTAGTACACGTCCTCCATGGGACGAAGGCGTATCACCCACCCACCCGTTGCTTCCGCCATCATTGTCAAACTAGATATCATCCTCACCAGCACCTGAACGAGCATTTGATGTGTTTCAAAATCGTTGAGCTATTGTTCGGCACCATGATAAAACACGGGGTGTCGACACAATGTACGAGGTGATGATTATTGTGTGATTAATTGATTATACACAACATGATTGTGGAGGATCACCGTGATGATGGAATATAAGGGCTTTCAGCGTCCTTTGATTGAGTCTAGGTATGCCCCCGCTGAGTTCAAAGATTACCACCAAATGCATCATAAAATTAGCCATCGGGCTGTTCATATTCAAGTCCAAAATAATTTAGTTGAACATAAACAGACAAAACCGAAAGAAGATAAAACAGACACAATTGCGGAAGGGGGCATGATAAATTTCCTATGAGGAATCGGGCCGGCGGATGGAGGAAAAGGCGAGGGCAGTGTACATTCAGCCCCAAACCGGCGAGGTCAGTCTCGCCCCTGTTGGGATCCCGCAGCACCACTGTTGGCCTCGCACACCAGCGGTCGGCGAGACTTTCCCATCCAGCAGCTTCTGCAATTTCTCCAATGATCCCAGCCGCACCAGGGTAGGTTCTGTGAGTTCTCCCTGTACAATTTTTCAATTCTAGCCCGACAAAGGGCAGGCCAGTGTTGCCTCGCTTGTTAGTTCTGCAGGTTGAGATCATATCCATAAGCTATTGCGATTAGGTCGAATCAAATGCGACCGAGTGTTCCGGAACCATATCAATCTATCAATTCATAACGTAGCCTCCCTAGATTGTTGTTTTTAGGCGGAATGTTAGAAGCCAATTAACAGTAAATAGTCCAGCGCATTCTTCTTTCGGGCCAGAAGAAAGCTATTTTGGTGCAAGTTATTATACATAAAAAATATACTATTTTCCTCAGGTATGTTTATTGATTTGATCTGTATCCTGGTCCTTTTCAATCTGTGTATCTCTTCTCTTTGAAGAAGGTACCATTTGGTTAAGACGTACTGGGTAGCCTGTATATTAGTCCGTCCAAAACTCTCTTGGATCAGTGTGACTATTCCTCTCCTTTTATGATGAGCACATAACCTACGTGTTTGTCTGCACACTTCACTATTTATCACAGGGCTGGTGTGCGTTTGTGTATGTGGTAGTTCTGTTATTACAGTTCAATCAAAGTTGAGTCGACCAGGCGACCTAATCTCTGTGTGACTGTGTCTAAGCTGCTGATTAGGCGGCTGGTTCCTCGAACTTCACAAGTTAAGCTGTCTAATATGCCCTGGACTGTTAAAGAAAATCAGAGCCTTTTATCTTTTGTGGCTTGTGGCCAACTCATTTGTCAAATTTGGTGTCACTATGAAGCAGGCAGCAAACCTCGATGGGCTAGCTGCAAGTATTTTTCACCTTACACGGCGAAATTGGCAGTAGTATTTATTATCACTAGTAAGTAAAACAGCAAACATGTTTGCTAATTGTCCGAAATGAACTCTTAAGCAGCAGCAGCAGCTTGAGATGCGCAAGGACAAGACTAAGGAAGAGTTGATCAACCTGTACGTCAGGATTTACTGCAAGGGCTCGGGCGCGCCTGATCTTTCCAAGGTCAAGGTCGGGTTGAACAAGGTGCTTGCGAAGTGGGAAGCCAGCATGGTGTCATCAGGTGAAGCGGTGAAGGTGAAGGTGCAAGTTGGCTGGACGCACCAGCAGATGTTGGATCGGGTGCTTGTTCCATTGTGCTGCGTCATCTTGTTCTTTTATGGCTTGCGCTGTCAAGTTTCTGTCTAGTATTAAACTCACACCACCATACCCAGATGACCTTCCTTCTAAACTATTTTTTTAGAAGTCTAAACGAATTTGTGAGTCGGATTTCTGACAGAAGCTGGGGGAGAGGAGCTTCTCGGAGAAGTACTCTACAAACCGAAAAGACATGGGCCTTAAACTGATTAGCTATAGCCGAGTGAGATCCATATTGTGGAGCACTCCCAAAGTATGAGAAATTAAGGACATCGTGTTCGGAAATTCAATTTGGCACCCGGGTGCACCTGCACCTGGTTTGCTTTTTGATTTTTCAAAATTTGAAAATGCTTCGCAAAAATCTAAAAAAAAATTGGACACAAACATACGCAAGTGTGGAACACTCGTGAAAAATTTCGACAGAAAATACCAATTTTTCTGCTCTGTGCAAAAAAGACAAATTTCTGACAAGCCAATTTTTCTGCTTTTTTTTTGCACAGAGCAGAAAAATTGGTATTTTCTGTCGAAATTTTTCACGAGTGTTCGACACTTACGTATGTTTCTGACCAATTATTTTCAGATTATTTTAAAGTGTTTTTATATTTTTCAAATTTCGAAAACAAAACCGGATGCAGATGCATCCGGGCACCAAAACGCCATCCTCCATCGTGTTGTATTTTTTATCTGCACTGGGCACCAAAACGCCATCCTCCATCGTGTTGTATTTTTTTAAACATAATATAGAAGTATGCCCTGATTCAGGGTCAGATATGGAGGAAGGTCAATCCCAACAACATATAGTACACGACTGTACAAGCACAGTAATACTAGTAGAGGCAATCATCTGTCAGCATGTTCTCGGTCTTAACGCAACGCACAACGGCAATAAAATAGGTCGCACCCGGGGAAGGCCTCAACCTCCGTCCCGACACCGGCAAAAGCACACCGGCCAGCACGGCA
Source organism: Puccinellia tenuiflora (assembly GCA_012064385.1). NCBI lineage: Eukaryota > Viridiplantae > Streptophyta > Magnoliopsida > Poales > Poaceae > Puccinellia > Puccinellia tenuiflora. Next base: position 27,599 of record QRDG01002333.1, on the reverse strand, counting down.
GAGCGACGCATCACCATTCCAATTCTGCCGACACATTTGTTGCTTGCCGCAGCACGGCACCACTGCGCACGCCGGCGGAGAGGTCGTCTGGAGAGCTGCTGAGCTAGATCGACGATGGGGATCCACCTGGTGGCGTTCGCCGGAGCGAGGGTGTTCCTGCACGTGTTCCAGGTCTCGGCGCCGCTGCTGTGGCCGCTCAACCTCTGGCTGCCGCTCGCCCGCCGCCTCCCCGAGGCCTGCGCCGTCCTCTGCGACGCGCTCGACGCCCACGTCGCCTGGCTGCGCCGCACGTACGCGCGCGGTGGCGGCAGGCACGGCGACGACAACGAGGAGGTCCGCCGCCACGCGCTGCTCGACGTCGTCTACTGAGATCCTGGAATCTGTTCTTTTAATTTTCTTTTCTTCTTTCGCTAGCTAAATTAGCTGCATGGAAGCAACAAATGTGTGCAGGCTTCTTTCTTTTCTCCTCCCGGCCGGTACAGGCAAAAGTAAAACCGTACACCAGCGCGCTGGGATTCTCGAATCTCTACCTATGCTTGGAACCGGATCGGTTTCAGTTCGTTGGTTCTATCTGTTGGTTGGCCTCGATCATGCACAGTCGTCTGTACTGCGCTGTCTGCAAATGCAAGTGGAAATTTGCTAGAACTGGCGGATTCCGTCCCTTTTTTTTTTTTGTTATGGTCGCATCGACACGGGAATTTAATTATGTGATCATGGCAATATGGCATGAAGTGGAACGGTGCGATGAGGGATTTCCTTGCGTGCTATTGGGCATTTTTTTTCCAGAAGGAAGATTTTTCTTTCGTTATTGAGCAGATGAATTCCGCTCCGGTGATCATCTCAGCCTAAATTATGTCAGTCTAAAGTCTGATCGGAATTCAGTCTTTGTCCAGCTAATTTATAGCGAACGAAATGCGTTCAGCTTTGTATTTTTTACATGAAGAGCCAACACTAGCCCTGTCGGCTCCGTTCCGGTGAAACAAAACCAGCGTCAGAGCACAGCTTCGTATTCAAAACGCATCTAAGGAATACTAGAATCCAAAAACAAGAAAGCAAGAAAGGTTGAGTCCTTCCGTTCAGCTTGCAGATATACCGCTAAGCACCGGTGGAAACTTCACTTCATATGGCCACCACTTTTGTAGAAGGATCTGGCATTGACCGATTTAGATGCGAATTGGGTACTATACAGAGAGAGATGGCTGAAATGCAAGCCATGATGTAAAGGTTTCGATTTGTAAACAATGAAACCAATGGCATGGTGCATTACTTGCTTTGATTTGCTCCAACGTCTCAAGAAATAACACTAGACTTTTTCACTGGTAGATTCATCTCATTCCTATGGTTGGAACCAAAGTAAACTTATGTGTGAGATTATATAGAGGGAGCAAGATCATAAAATGCAGTTACTTCGATTCATGTATAAAATATGCCACCTCCTCCATTCACATTTACTTATCGGTTCGTCCTACTTACATGACGAACATGTGTTAAGTATTGATCATACTAAATATGTGCATTGGTGAATCTGCTGCAAAAAAAAGTATCTTCTGCACACCCATCATGCTTGAGTCATGAGAGGCATTGATCTTTATAATGGATCATGTTTATTGCGTTAAGTATAAATGGCATACTCCCAGTAATAAATCGTGTTTTGCTAATCCCCCGTTGACCAAGAATTTCTTTAAGTCTCAATGGACGCCGAGAACCATTGATCTAGTGTTTATATCCTTGCAAAATTTTAGAACAAACAAATACTCCCTTAGTACAAAAACTTAAGGCGCCCTTGATTTCAACAACTTACAACTTTGTCTATAATTTGTACTTACACTATTCCACGTAAATGAAATAATTTTGGAAGACAAATTAAACAATACCATTTATAAATCACCAATTCATATAATTTGTTGTTTATTAGTGGTCAAGGTCATGAGTCCAAATTCATGCGAAATATGCGGGCACCTTACATTTGGTACGGAAGAAGAAAAATTACTAGGTCAATAAATTGTTACATCACCGTTAACATATGTTTAGAGATGTCTAAAAAATATCATGATTAACAGTTGTTAAGTATTGATCATACTAATTATGTGCGTTGATGTATTCATTGCACATCCATGCTTGAATCAGTAAATCCATTTCATCTTTGTAACAGATTATGCTTATTGTGTTATGTATAAATGATACATAACACATTATCACTTTTCCTGATTCTCTGTCGACTAAGTTTTTTTTTAACTCTCACTCGACGGCTAAAACCATTTATGCAACGTTTAGATCGGGGCAAAATTTTATTCAAACTTCAAAAAAAATACATTTCACTACGTAACAAATCAGTACATCATCTTTAACTTATTTGTAGACATGTATGAACAAAAAGTTAAAATCTGTTGAAACTTAGTTAATTCTAAGTCAAAGACTTAGTCACTCCCACAGTAAATATCTAAAATTCCGTAAAACTTCACATTTTGCACTCTAGATAACATCAATACAGGGTTATAGTTGGGTCAATTACTTCATCTAACGAATTTGCAATTGGTATAAAGTATAAGTCTTCTCTTTGGAAAAAGACCGTGATGCTAAAAAGCATCTCCCCCTATTAAAATTATGACGCAATTAAAATTAAACCAAAACACATGTGTTAATGAAAATACATCTCGATCAACAAAAGAATAGTGTATTATCTTTCAAGTTAAAATGCCATATCTTTCTTAGCTAATTGAAGATCAATCCTATTTTTTCAATCTATCCATCTCTCCCAACTTCAACAATTGTATTAAATGACATTGCTAAGATAACAAGTTTACATAGTGTCGTATAAAATAACTTTTTGTTACCATCTCGCATGCCGAGTTCATCAGACAAGATTGATCCATGGAACTCACTCAAACTCCACATCGAGACACCATGCGGTTAAACTAAGAGAGATCAAGAGCCACATTATTGTAGTTTCAACTGAATTTGAGAAATCATGCCCAATAGATTTTGGCCAAGGATTCATTCTAACTCGTTCTTATTTGTGCCCAATAAATTCTGGCCAAGCTCCACTCTAATTCCTTCCTCTAGAGGTGCATATCGGGTCAGTTCAACTTGTAAATACATGTTACTTAACGAGCTAACTCCATTTTTTTTAACTTAAGGAGTTAAAAGTCGAATTTTCTCAACAAGCTAGGTTGGTAAGCTTCTTGAAAAGCTAACAATGTGATCGATTTATCATGGAGGAGGGGTAGATAAAGGTTGAAAGCATGCGACAAAGAGCAGAGGCTCCTCAGGTATTGTTGGCCAATACAGGTCTTGGACTTCTTGACCACTATATGAGCTATCATATATGCATCATTGTGTACTAGCAGTTTGTCTCTCTAAACTTCTTTCCTTATGAATTAAAAGTGCCAACTTGGTCCAATTTGTTAGCATTCAAATTTGAGACGATTTCTCAAGGATTCATTAACCTTGTGAGTTTTGAGTTTAATTTCTCCCCAATTTTTCTGTTGCTCACTTACACCAATAGATGTGTCACGGGTACTTTCAAATAAAACATCGCAGGTTGAATATGAGCAATATTATTTTGCTGACTAATCTTATCGACTCATTGAGTCACCTCAACTAATATTGTGGAGACCATAAGGAATGGGAGCAGTCACATCTAATTTACCGGTTTTCCGCTTGACATAACATGATGTCGGAACGTTGCTCGTCAACACTGGATGATAACAAATAGGATTTTTTCTCTCTCTTGTCCATCTGAACATTCATCCGACGTTTTGTTGCTAAGAGAATAGTGACAGTACCCTAACGTTCTCTAGCCTGGTAGGCTACACGGCACCCAGCAAGAAAAAAAATGACACGATAGCTTACATTGCTTGGTCTGAAAACCCTTGGTGTTCCTATGTTATCCTCATTTGGTAGACAAAATGACATCATAGGCAGGCATATGTCTGACATGTGTGAGCTCAGCGTAATCCTATTTTCAACACTGCGTACTCTACAAGTACACCAGTAGAGTGTGGACAAATAGAGCCTGTGTTCCGGTAAGGTTTTTATTTTGCTTTTTTAAATCATATTTTAATGTTGTATTATATTAACCTGTAAATTCTCAACTATAAATATCTGGTATTTGGGCTGCGCAAAAATGATAAAATCTGACATTTGAAAGTATAGTGAACAATGCAAAAATTCAACCCTCACAAATTTGTCAGATTTTGTTATTTTTGTGTAGACCAGAATATGAATTATTTTAAGTTGAGATTTTGCATGTTGGTAGAACACATCATTGTCTACATCAAAGGGTTTTCCTAGATTTTTTGAAAGTTTAAAATATAACTTTTGAATTTTCCAAAATAAATAGCTGCATGGAGCTTGGCCTCCACTCGTGGTTTCGGCAGTACACCATCATTATTGCCGTTATTATAATGGAAAAACACGGAAGCATAGTACTAACGTGGAGCACAAACGTTATTATGGAGTGGCATCGTCCTTACTCCTCGCCTCATCTGTACGCAATGTCAATGGCACGAGCGTTGTCGTTGCCGTCGCGTCGCCAATCATTCTAGCCAGCAATCCTGGATGCGTGGCCCAATCGCGGTAGCAAGGGGCACCTTATTTTCAGCTTCAGCAAATTTGGCTAGCTGGGGTCACCACTCCCGTTTGAAAACATGCATGGTTGTTTTCTCCGTTCATCCTCCCAGGTTCCTACGAGCGTATACGTGCCAAATTCGCGATCTAGGTTTTTAATCTTGAGTAATCGTCACGGACATCTGAATATCCGCCTTTGTTTGTCGTTGGACTATAGACATTTGGATCACTAGTTTCGCTACTTTGATCCCATCTTTGTATCATGATTGAGCGACAGGTATACTTTGAACGCAACAACTTAGCAGAAATATCGCAGCTGATTATGAGAAATCCGCCGCTGCCACTGGATGAGGAACCAAGGGCAGGCCAAACTAAACAGCAGCCAGAGACCAGTTGAAACGGCAGGAGGCTCCTCGAGCTCAGAAAGGCCGGAAACGGTGCGTCTTGGATAGATCAGGGACCAAAAGATACATTTTTTACTGATGTTTCGCTCGCTCTGGGGCTGGAATCTTGGATAGATTTCTCTAAATTCGCCGGTCGACCATCGATCTTAGCGTGCATCTGTTGTTGCTTTCCTAGCTTTGTCCTCTGCTGTACACGCACGAGACGTACTTGATTTGGACCCGTTCGTGTCGTCGTTCGTCCACTAGGCACTAGTGGCACTGGCCAGATAATCAAATGTTCAATTCCGACCTTTGGGGCCTGACCTTATCCGTTGCTGAAGTAGTGGCACTTGCAGTGTAGCAGTACGTGTTGCGTTCAGTTACAAAACAAACCACGATCGCTGTCCCTAAATACAAGACTCCCATTAATTTCAGGTGGCAGCGCCACCTCAAGAGCAGTGTCATGGCAGAGGAAGCGGAGGGATCGGCCATGTAGCAGCGGTGCTCCTCCCCGTGCCGGCCGGTGCTGACGATAATGGTGGTGCACGTGGTGCTCCTCGCCGTGCCGGCGGCAGCCGCGAGCGGGTTCCTGCACGCGTTCCAGTTCTCGATCCTTCTGTGGCCGTTCAACCTCACGCTGCCCCCGCTGCGCCACCTGTCGCGCGTCTGCGCCACGCTCCGGAGAGGGGCGGCGCACTACGCCGCCGAGCTGCGCGCGTACCTGACCGGCAACCACCAGAGCTCCTACACTCCCACGTCCGGCGCGCAGAGACGGTCGGCGGAGCAGCAGCTCGTCGCGCACGCCATGATAGCCCTCGTCCACACCTCCTACTGATCGATGCCGCGTTGCCGAGCTGGTGGCACGCTTGAGCTGTTTGATTCTGGCGGTGCTCGTCTTGGATTGGTTTGTTCAGACTTCAGAGTTTTCTTTCCGTCCTGCACATAGTTCTTCCACTTCTCATCTTCTGCCCCTGCATTCCTCGGCTGCTGTCATCAGTTGGTTGTAATCAGAAATGGTTTATGAAGCGCAGAGGTGCATATATCAGAAGAATGCTCTGTTTTACTACTCGAGGTGTAAAATAAATGAATAAATAGTAGAGATAATTATATCACTAATTTTATTAAAAAATGAAAAACCTATCCTAGAACCTTCGCCTCAAGTCTACAAAAAAAATTCACCTCCCATTGTCGGATTGGGTGTTAAAGATTATAATTGTGGATTCCCCGTCTTAAATTTTGACAAAAAATGATTGAAACTGTCAGTAACATTTGAATAATTAACTAGTCAGAAATTATAATGTCACCAAAAAAAATACTTACATCCAAATGTCGATAATTCTTACATTAAGCGTCTATCCTATATTGGCACATACTGCAACTTAATATCACAAGAACATCATCAAGTATTATCATGTGGATCCTAATTATTAGTTACTCAACAAGCAACTTATAAATGTTGCGCCTGATTTAGACACGTCGTTCAGGATGATAGACACACCAGTATGCCTATGCAACATTTGATGGGTACATGTGTGTTCTTAAGGACTTTTCGATAGTGGGGGGGGGGGGGGGGGGGGGGCAATAGGCCCCCTATAGTCGTAGGGAAGCTCAGTCACTAATATATTCATATGCCCAACTCATTAGGCGTGTTTGTTCTCTTAGTTAGCATGTTGCAACGACCATATGGTGTTGTTGGATACTAGTTATACGTTGCCATGCTCATAAGTATGATGGCCGCATGGGCTTTTTCATTTTGTTCGTTCGTAATTACACTTCCATTTGTCTTGGTTGTCCTAGTAGTAGGCATTGTAACCGGAAATTTGCAACTAGGTGTTTGATGAAGATCACACTCAGTTGCTTGGTTTGATTCCCATCAGATTCCAACACGTGTATTTATTGGTACACCTCGTTGGATATTTGCTGGGACAATCCCAGTCCAGGTGGCTTGAATTATCATAAATACTATCAACGTATAGAAGTCATGTATTTTACATGGCGTTGGGAATTCTCATATTTGAGATCGAATGAAGTAGCTGAGATAAAAAAAAGGATCTAAAAATCGAACAATTTATTATATACATGGCTTATTAACGAGTATTTTCATTACGCATCATTAAGCAAATTTATCTTGATGTTCCATTAGAAACAACATCTTGCACGGCACCGGTTACGTGGACCATAATTATTTCTTGAACCATAACAAATAGAATTTCATTGCAAATGATTGAAAATCTAAATATTATCACTGCATAGTAATCCAACATCACATAAAAACTACTGAATAGCTTTTGGACTAAACTTATTAAGTAATTTTATTAGTAATTTCACATGTGCTTGCACAAGGAAACTAGGATAACATTGGGAAAATTAGTACCAAATATCAACATTGTCACTGAGAAAGTTCATCTATAAGATTTTCTCTTGTCTGTCTGTAACAAGTAAACTGAATCCTTTCTTATTTAAAAGATTGGAAAAAACATTGTAGAATTTAAATTCTCGGACAGTTCCTATGAGATTGTTTGTTTTGTAGGATTATATCTTTGTTTTTCTAATGAACCAAATAATTTTAAATAACAACCTCCTTGAGTATGACCTTTTGATACGTCGCAAACGTATCTACTTTTCCAAACACTTTGCTATTATTTTGCCTCTGATTATTAATGATTTGGAACTAACCCGAACTGACGCTGTTTTCAGCAGAATTGCATTTGGTGTCTTTCTTTTGTGCAGGGTTCAGAAGTTCATGGAAAATTCCAGAAAAATTATAAAAAGTATTTTTGAGGGAAAAGAGCCACGGAGCCAGAAGACCGCGAGGGGGGGCCACCCGAGGAGCAGGGGCGGGTCCCACCCGCGGGTGGGGGACAGGCCGCGGCAGGAGGCTGCCCCCGCCCCTGGGACCTCGTCTCTCGACCCCCTTCTCTTATAAGCACCCTCTCGACCTAAAACGACAGGCCCCCGAACACTTTTTCCAGAAACCTTACGGAGCTCCGCCGCCATCACGAACCCTAAATTCGGGGTCCAGGATCGCTGTTCCGGCACCCTGCCGGAGTGGAGATCGCCGCCATCATCACCGCCAACGCCTCTCCATCAACCATCCATGCCGTACCCCTCTATGTGTGAGTAGTTCCCTGCTGTAGGCAAGGGGATGGAAGGGATTGAATAAGATTGCTCATGTAATTCGATGCCAAATTGTTAGGGCATGATGCCTAGTATCCTCTATTTGTGTTAATCATCGTTGGTGCAACTGGTTATGCTTAATGCTTGTCACTTTGGGCCCGGGTGCCATGTCTTCAGATCTGAACACTTATGTTTGCATGAGTATAATTGTTGTTTGGATCCTATCTACTAGTTGTATGCACTTGTTGTCAACCGGAACCGGAGACCCCGAGTGACAGAAACGGGGACATCGATGGGAATGGTTGGCAACTCGAGGGTTACATGTATTCATTGTGTGTTAATGCTTTGATCCGGTGTTCTATTAAAAGGAACACCTTAATTGCCATTTGTTCCTTAATTGGCCCGGCTGAAACCGGATGGCAGGACAAAAGATGCCGTGCAAGTCCTTATTGCAAGCACGTACGGTTAATTTAGGAATACATGCATATGATTGTTTGATACTTGGATGTTATTTATATGTTTATTTGCTTCGTACTTAGCTATGTTCATTTCATGAGCTATCTTATTCATGCAACGCCCATCTATCTGTCCCTATGCCTACGGTGTTTTAATCCCGCTATTTACAATCATTACTTTTACCATTATCATTACTGTCTTTATTTTACTACTGCTGTTACTATTCTACTGCTGCTATCAAATCACTGTTACTACTAATAAATTTCTTCGAGAGAAATCCTTTTCAGGTGTGGTTGAATTGACAACTCAACTGCTAAGGCTTATAAATATTCTTTGGCTCCCCTTGTGTCGAATCAATAAATTAGGGTCAAACTACCCGCGAAGACTGTTGCGATCCCCTACACTTGTGGGTCATCACCTTTCCAAAAAAAAATAGTATGGATCAGCACTTTATATGACTTCCTCATGATGTAAACAAACACAATTATTGTAAATTTGCATGCATGAAATACTTTAAAACTAACATGATGTGTCATTACAATCATGTATAAAATAGAATACCGAAATAATTCAAAAAACATTGTCAGGCATGCCACCATAGGCATGTTACATGATAATACAAATACATGCGAGTGAGCCTATAGAACAACTCCATAGGAGAGTGGGGATAGCTAGAAGAGAGTTAATTAAAATAGAAACAGTAACACTACCATCAAAATAGACGATGTTGTCGAGAAGCTTCTTGTCAATCTTCTCTTAAGTGATTAGTGTTATGTAGTATTGTGAAGACTACCCATGTTTAAATTTTGTGCATTGGGGAAAATGTCTGATCTTTCAGATAGTAGGATGTAAACAAGAGAAAGACCTAAAGAAAATACAACAACTTATTTTTACGACTTATTACGAGTATTTTATTTGGCATTATTTAAGCAAATTTATTTTTGATGTTCCATTGAAACATCATGTTGCACTACTCACATGGATGATAATTATTTTTTTTGGACTACTCGGTCATTGGCATTCGAAAACTAATTGTCGTTAGTGCAAGAAGATGTTTGGGTACTTCATAATAATCCAAACTTCGCATAAAAATATTGATTAGCTTATGGAGTGTATTTAGTAAACGAGTGAGACATGTGGGCATTAATATAATCTTCTTCACTAGTAGGAAAAAGCCTACCGCTGGCGAACGGAATTTGCCGCTGGCGAGCAAGAAGTTTAGCTCGCCACTAGTAACAAGAATACCACTGGCAAACACCTTCATTTATTATGTAAAGAGATTTATTTATACAAAACAATAAAGTGTAACCTATTTATTTCATGTAAAATAACTGAATAAATTGTAGAGATAATTATATTACTAATTTTATAAAAGAATTAAAAACCTATCCTAGAACCTTTGCCTCAAGTCTACACGAAATTCACCTCCCATTGTCGGATTGGGTGTTAGAGATTATAATTGCGGATGATTCCCCGTCTTAAATTTTTGACAAAAAATGATTGAAACTGTCAGTAAACATTTGAATAATTAACTAGTCAGAAATTATAATGTCAGCAAAAAATAAATACTTACATCCAAATGTTGACAATTCTTACATTAAGCGTCTATCCTATATTGGCACATACTGCAACTTAATATCACAAGAACATCATCAAGTATTATCATGTGGATCCTAATTATTAGTTAGTCAACAAGCAACTTATAAATGTTGCACCTGATTTAGACACGTCGTTCCGGATGATAGACACACCAGTATACATCTGCGACATTTGATGGGTACATGTGTGTTCTTAAGGAATTTTATATAGTGGGGGGGGGGGGCAATAGGCCCCCTATAGTCGTAGGGCTGGTCGGTCACTAATATATTCATATGCCCAACTCATTAGGCGTGTTTGTTCTCTTAGTTAGCATGTTGCAACGACCATATGGTGTTGTTGGATACTAGTTAGACGTTGACATGTTCATAAGTATGATGGTCACATGGGCTTTTTCATTTGGTTCGTTCGTAATTACACTTCCCTTTGTCTTGGTTGTCCTAGTAGTAGGCATTGTAACCGGAATTTGCAACTAGGTGTTTGATGAAGATCACACTCAGTTGCTTGGTTTGATTCCCATCAGATTCCAACATGTGTATTGGTACACCTCGTTGGATATTTGTTCGGACAATCCCAGTCCAGGTGGCTTGAATTATCATAAATACTATCAATGTATAGAAGTCATGTATTTTACATGGTGTTGAGAATTCTCATATTTGACATCGTCTGAAGTAGCTAAAGTAGCTGAGATAAAAAGAATCTAAAAATAGAACAATTTATTATATACATGGCTTATTAACGAGTATTTTCATTACGCATCATTAAGCATGATGTTCCATTAGAAACATCATCTTGCACGACACCAATTACGTGGACCATAATTATTTATTGAACCATAACAAATAGAATTTCATTGCAAATGATTTAAAATCTAAATATTATCACTGCATAGTAATCCAACATCACATAAAAACTACTGAATAGCTTTTGGACTGAACTTATTAAGTAATTTCACATGTGATTGCACAAGGAAACTAGGATAGCGCTGGGAAAATTAGTATCAAATATCAACATTGTCACTGAGAAAGTTCATCGATAAGATTTTCTCTTGTGTGTCTATAACAAGTAACTGAATCCTTTCTTATTGAAAAGATTGAAAAAACATTGTAGAATTTAAATTCTCGGACAGTCCCTATGAGATTATATTGGAAAATGTCTAATCTTTCAGAACGTAGGATGTAAAAAAAGAGAAAGAACTAAAGAAAATACAACAACTTATTTTTACGACTTATTATGACTGTTTTATTCGGCATTATTTAAGAAAATTTATTTTTGATGTTCCATTGAAACATCATGTTGCACTGCTCACATGGATGATAATTATTTTTTTGGACTAAACTCGGTCATTGGCATTCAAAAATTAATTGCCGTCCAAGTGAGTAGTGCAAGAAGATGTTTGGGTACTTCATAATAATCCAAACTTCGCATAAAAATATTGATTAGCTTCTGGAGTGTATTTAGTAAACGAGTGAGACATGTGGGCATTAATATAATCTTATTATAATGTCATAATAATCATTCACTGACATATTAAAAATCCGGCACCTGGCATTTTATTTTCTCATAATATATGTTGTGTTGGTTCTAGATATGCATCGTTTCCTAACATATAGTATAAATATATGAAAAACTATACATTTACTTCTTGGTAATTTTGCTACACACTAAAGATGATGCCATTGCATTTGTGAGTGCCGCCCTGTTAGTTCAAACCTAACAATGAGTGTATTCTTAAGGATAATTATTTTTTTGGACTAAACTCTGTCATTGGCATTCAAAAACTAATTGCCGTCCAAGTGAGTAGTGCAAGAAAATGTTTGGGTACTTCATAATAATCCAAACTTCGTATAAAAGTAGTGATTAGCTTCTGGAGTGTATTTAGTAAATGAAAGAAGCCATTTGGGCATTAATATAATCTTCTTGTAATTTCATAATAATCATTCACTCACAAATTAAAAATCCGGCACCTGGGATAATATATGTTGTGTTGGTTTTAGATATCATCATTTCCTAACATATAATATAAATGTATGAAAAACTATACATTTACTTCTGGTCATTTTGTGACACACTAAAGATGATGCCATCACATTTGTGAGTGTCGCCATGTTAGTTCAAACCTAACAATGAGTCTATTCTAAGGATTTTTCCATAGTGGGGGGGGGGGGGGGGGGGGGTCCCCTGTAGTCGTAGGGAAGGTCGCCACTAATCTATATACTCATATGCCCAAATCATTAGCATGTTTATTCTCTCAGTCAACAGCTTGCAAAGCCCATATGGTGTGTTGTTGGATACTAATTTAATAATAATAGAGTAAACAATATTATGTGGATTTTCTAGAGGATTTAGAATGAGAATCCTATTTTTATTTATTCTTAGGCATTTTCCGTGGATTTGTATAATTGTAGAAATACCAATAATTTCTAGTAAATCGAAACTTCATATAGTTAATTTTACGGTCTTGGGCCAACATACTGATAAGGCCCATTTGGCCTGATCAGGACCACCGTGTACTGGGTTAAGGGAGACCATCATGTGACTGTGATCTCGTCATATCTACTACTATATATAAAAGACGGACGAAATCGCGAGCGGAGAGGCACTCGGGCACTGTTCACAGCTACAGGGATTCCTGTAGCGCTACAGTACTACAGGAACCGGGCGATCCCGGCCGTCCGCCGGCGATCCGACGGCCAGCGCGAGGCGTCGATGACGCTTTTGCAAAAAAGCCCCCCACAATAACGTTAATCAAACCCGCAGTCCATAGAAATACGAGTCGAGGGACCGAGTTGCTATTTCCAAAAAACACGCGGACTTTTCTGTAAAACCATTCACAGATCCCCCCTCCCTCCTCACGCGCGATGCGGAGCTTGCCTTTCGCTCCCGCGGAGCTGCCCGCCGCCGCCGCCGCCGCCGCCCCTTTAATCCGGCGAGGTCCGGCCACCTCCGCCGCTGTGCTGTGGCGCAAATGGCGCGCCTCGCGGTCCTCTACCTCCCTACCCCGGCGATTCGCCTCTCCTCTTTAGCTGCGGCCGCGCGCGACCCCGCACTCTCCGTCACCTCGCGCAGGCCGCCGCCACCCGGTCTTCTCGACAATCCGCGACCTCCACCTCCCACTGTGCGCCACCATGAGCACCTCTGCCTAGCAACGTGAGCCACCGGGAACGGCCTCTGCCTCCCACCTCGCGCCACTGGGAACGACCTCCGCCTCCCTCTGGGCGCCACCGCGAGTAACCTCCGGATCTCGCCACGAGCCGCCGGGGAGAAGCCTCCACCTCCACTCGCCATTTATGCTCGCCGCCACCATAAAGCTCCCGCCCCGTCCCCGCACGGGAGTCCACCAGACGGGGCCTGGAAATCCACTGCGCGCCTCCTCCTCCTGACTCTAGCTTGGCCGGCGGCGCCGCTGCCCTGCCAAGGCTCGCGCTCTTCCGGAGGCGCCATAACCTTCCCTGCTCGTGCTTGGCCGGGCTAGCCACCACGGCGCCCCGATGCGGCGTCGATTGCGGCCAGTGCCGGGTCGGGAGGAACAAGCCCTCCCCTCGACTTGCTTGGCCGCCACTCATTCCCATGGGAGTCCAGAGCGACGTATTAAGGTTGTTCCTCCATGGAGTGCTAGCAGCTTGATCGCCTCTGGCTGGGCACAAGACTGGACTCCCGTACGTACTCACGTCTCTCTCTCTCTCTCCCTCTATATCTGTACATTTGTTCTTCATTCATGTTCAAAAGGGATGCATCAGATCAATGGACTGCAATATCTGAATTCCCTCTATGCCACTGATTTGAATCATTTGTTTAGTGAGAGAAGCTTCACGGGTCCGCGAGGGATTTGCGATTTGATATCGTGGGAAAATCTATTTTGTTGGAAGGTGACCACGGAAATTCTTCTGTCTATTTTTTTACGGAAGGTGATTGCACATTCATAGTTACTATTACCAAGCGTACATTTTTCTCATGGTGTTAGCAAATATGCGTTGACATAATCTGTGGATAGGCCAAGCAAGCTCTTGTGCTTCATATTTTCCTTACATAGATTCATAATCAACACATATTATAAGCATTTTGCACAATCATTCTATTAAATTATTTTAGATAACTGAAGAACTGTACTCTGGAACAGGAACACTTTGGTAGATCTCTCTGAACACATGAAAGTGGAGTAGGAACATTTTCTGTTAGACTGGCCACTGGTTGTTTTTGCATGTCGTTTCATAGCCATGAAAAAGGTATCATGCTTCGAGTGCCCTTATTGGCCAAATGTTGAATTTTGGTTGTGTGATATATGCCTGCAGATAGTCATCACAACTTATGGGGAACTTGCCAGGAATAACTATCTGGAGCATGCTGAACGACGTCCCTGATACTGCTCATGTTTATTTAGCTGTATTATGCCTATTAAAACATTTTAAAACATGAGAAAATGTCAGTAAGTCAGTGTTGTGACAAATATTCACTCATCTTAGAGAGCAGTATATTTAGCAGTTGCATATCTTCAACAAGTATTCCTTGCATCTTTAGCTTGATGTACTATTCTTATATATACTTCCGGCGTTGAAAAATTGCTTAGGTCATCTTTGGTTTATCTGTCACCCATTTTGCAAATTCTGCTGCGTGGATCATATATTTTATGATGAATATTTCATGTCGACATGTTTTAGCGTATAACTCTACATATATTAGTTCAGAGCTGAGCTCTGCTTGCAAATGATCCACTTTTTATTCTGTTGCTGGTTAATATTGTTTATCAAGGATTTGAAACTTAAAAGGTGATCAAACAATTTAGTACATGTACAATTGCTTTAATTTCCATGGTCTAGGCAACAGTCATTGGTCCTCTTAATAAGGTTGATTATATGTACAGATGTCTAATTGCAAGACCTTTATACAAGCATGAGCCAAAGCATGATAGTTTTCCAAGCAACTTGAGGCAAGTATATTGGTGCAACATGGATTACTCTACCATAGCATTAGTGCTTCTTCCGGGAACATTCGTGTGAGAAAAGCCAGATTTTATACAAGCATGATATTTTGCCTTTTGATGCCTCTTCCAGGAACATTCATGTGAGGTTTAGGAAAGTCATTTGAGGGATAAAATTCAGTTATCCTGGACCATTTATGTCGGTACATGTTTTTTCATATACATGTATAATCTTGCAATGTCAGAACCATCTCATCGTGATCAAATTAGTAAAATTAGCATCAGAGTGTTTCCTTACAGCTAGGTCGGTGAGGATGGCACGGTAGACATCATTTCCGCTTACAGTCAAACTACCCTGTTTAAATATGAGAATATTTGTATATGGTGCAGGAAAGATATTGCGTTACCTGCTAATCGGGGGCAAGGCGACAGGGCTTGGACCGGTGGAGGTGCCATCACCCTCATCGGGGCGACGGAGGGTGTTTCAACTCTGCATGGTTGTACCTTAAATTCGGTCTTTTTTGCTGATTAATGATATGAGATTGGGCAGGGTGATTTTCATCGAACAGTGAATTATTATTGGTCATTAAATCAGCATGTATTTAATGCTGATTTCCGAGAATTGACTGTTTAATCTATCTACTACTATATATAAAAGACGGACCAAATCGCGGCCTCTCCGCGCTCCGGGTACTGTAGCATGCTACAGTATTTGAGTGTGTTGTTCCTATTTGATGAGTACAGGCACCCATGCAGCTATGCCTATGTTCCTAAGTCATCTGCTCTTAAAAGAAACCAATCTTTAGCACATACAGAGGTGCCAAGACACCCTTCATTAAGCAAATATATTTATCTTAAACTCTTCCTGTATTGCTCACTTGCACATTTCTTTGTTAGTGCATATCTGTAATATTCTAGAAAAAGGTATTGCACCTGATGGTCCTTTATTGATTATAATTAGATGAGTTAATTAAACATTACTAATTCTATGCACTTAATTATTCTTAAGTGCCAATTGAATTTGTTTGTGAACAATATCATGCATAGGTTGACATGTTTGAAGGATGTTCTGTTCTGAAGATCCGTATTTACATGTTCTCCTTAGTTTTACTCTTTGGTCTTCTTACAGTAAGAGCATAAATATGTGATAGGCTTTAGTGATGCAGAATAAGCCTCCTTATTTATCATGGCAAGGTACTGTGTCAGTGATGATTCTATATATATATATATATATATATATATATATATATATATATATATATATATATATATATATATATTGTTTGTAATAACTTGCTTTTTAATGGACCCAGTGAAGTCCTATTGTCTGAATATATCAATACTTACTGCATATAGGTAGAATATTTGTCTCCCACTATTGTTCCAAAAATTCTTTTAGGTAGAACCTTTCCTTTTCCCCAGTTTTAGATACACGAGGAAGGAAAAAAAAGTGCGTTGTACAGGGCAATTATATAGCTGGATGTCCATTCTGACGGTGCACATCAGTTCAGTTTGGTGCCACGTTGTGTGCCCATATTCCGAGTTCTAGATCCTGCATAGTTTACAAGCATAAAATAGATTTACGATGCTATTCATTACAAGTTGGTTTTGATTTTGTACAGTCTACTGTGAAAGTTTGAAATAGCCATCTCATCTATGTTGTTACTTTCTTACAAGATCTTTAATTAACGAATGTGGTCATGTCCGAGCTTTTATCTAAATGTAAAAACATGATGTCCTTCTAGATATCACAAATTAGTTTCTGAGCATATTTGCCAACTGCAAACCTACTGGACTATAGCAGTAGTGAATAGACTGAATCCACTCTTACTTGATATTATGTATTTGGTTAATATTAGTCGTAGGTAGGATCGCGCATTGCAATCTTGAATGGTGCTAAAATAAAATGCAACCGGGTGTGCTTCTTTTATGTTATTAATCCATTTTTTACTAGCAAGACATGGTATATTATACTTTACATGAACACGTTTCCTTGCTTTGTTTCAAGCTTGCAGTTCTGCAGTCCTCTCGACAGCAGCCGGAACTGAGCGAGAGAAGGGAGAGCCGCAGTCAGCAACTTCAGCTCCCGCCGGCAGGCAACGATGATTGGAGGTAAGGCCACCTCTTCTCCCTCTTTTTTTCTTGATTCCCTGGTTTTTTTTTTCCTTTTCTCACCGTGTGGAATACCCTACCTTGATATTTCCTTGCTGATTAGATAGTGGAGAGGGGCGAGCGTGCTAAGGGGATAGATCATGCTCAGAACCCTCACCTTTATGCTGTTGCAAGCTCATCAGCTTGCACAATTATTTGGGCACGCAACACTCTGTCCTCCTCTTCATTTGATTGAAACTATAGTGATGCAGTTTACCATTCAGATTATATAATATAGCTAGGGCATGATTTAATAATTTACGGCAAACAATGATACAGGTAAAAAAGATAAAGAACGACCATAGCAACGTTACTCAATCGATAAGTTCCACAGCATGATACAGGTAAAAAAAGATAAAGAACGACCATAGAACGACCATAGCAACGTTATATATTGCAATCAATTCGATAATTGCAACGACAAATTTCTTACGGCTAAATATATGATGTCCTTAATTCATCCCGTTTGCAAAAAAATAATTTGATTTTGTTTTAAATGGCAGGCTAGGTGTGATGCCTGCAAAATAATTTGATTTTGTTTTAAATGGCAGGCTAGGTGTGATGCCTGAGCTGAAGGTGTGGCTGTTAGCTGCCAACAAGGCAATACAAGACATGACAAAGAGTATGCCGGACAATCATTTCAATTAACTAAAACCTCTTATATAAAACATGTGCAAATTAGATGCATATCTGGGGATAGGCATCTACTACAAGCAAAACATGTAACTTCTAAGAATGTTCATATGACAGGTGTAGTTTGCAGATATTTGTTTAATGCTAGAGAAGGCAGGTTGCGAGAAGTATCCTTTCTGACGCTACTGGGTAAATATTTTGATTTTAGAGCACCTCAATGCATTATCTGCCCATTATGTAACTGCATTGCATTTTTTAGCTATCCCAGGAAGACAACATTCTTACCTTGCTTAATTATGACCTATCAATAATAGTTTTATATGGTGCTGTTTTATGAATGACTATGATAATTATTGCCCCTAGACATTGCAAATATTTCGACATATTTTCAGTAGAAGATATTTTCACATCTTTGTAGTTGATTCCATGCAAATTGGCTTAGTTAGACAGTTAGTCGTGCATTAAGTTTGAGTTGTGCCTATTTTAAGCAATGGATGGTGTTGTTATCTTAAGCATTTTCAGGCCTCGACTGGTTAGGTCAATCTGACCCTCTCAATAATGTTCGCAGAAAAACAAATATAGATTATTTGTCATTACTAATGTAGTTCCGTAATACTTGCTTCTGCTTTACACTTCTACGATTTCTATCTGGTTAATTGTATTCCTATTAATGATTTTTTTCTATTATTTACTACTGCCAATTTTACCCTTGCGTACCTGATAGTTCCTTCTTATACGGTGTTTGAAGGCGGCAACGTGCTCAGGCGGCAGTGCTGCCTCTCCCCTCGACATGTTTAGGGTCACCGTAGGCAGGGCGAAGTGGCGGTTACGTCTGCTCAGTTGCCACTGTCATAATAGGCTCAGAGATTGGATCTGAATGTTATTTTTTATGTCCATGCTTCTTATCTTTGTTTCAACAGCCTCCCAGAACCTCAAGGTAAGAAAGTGAGCCACATTCATTTGTTGTATATCTACTGCCTTCATTTTTTGGTTATGTTCATATTTCGCTTGCTCTCAAAACTGGATCAACGTCCCACTTAATTATACACTCAAATAAATCTTTTTGTCACCACGGGTGCGGCGTGCCGCCGCACCGAATTCCACTAGTTAGTATGTTAAGGATAACGAAGTTCATAACTAATACATGTGGGGATCACATTTATCATTATGTATTTTTGATACTTCGCTCTGTGGGGCTGTGATCTTGGAAATATATCTGGAGTCAACAATGGATCTTAACCTGTGACAGTTGTTGCTCGACATGTCATCTTCTGTACACGGAATGTGCTTCATTTGACCTACAGCGAGCATCATGTGACTCCACTAGTGGCACTAGCCAAATATTCAAATCCAGTTAACCTCTGAGGAAACTCCTTGTCCTGTGCTAAAATAGAAGTCGCATTGCTTTAGTTTAGGGGCCAGATCTCAACTCGCATTGCGTTTGGACACCTGTGGACGCCGGCATGTCCAATGCTAATCATTCTGCTTCTCAGTCGAGATTGTTTCTTCTTATGGTTCAGTTCCGAAAGGAGACGACCAATCTACACAGAGCCAGCGGCACTATATCTATATACGTGCAGAACTGCAGGAGTGTCTCTGAACATTTTTTTCATGCATAAGCCACGAGCTAGGCTCCGACGTGCGACGCACACGGCACACAGCTGCAGCGCCTTCACTGCATGCGCCCCTTGATAAGCACGGCCAACGACGGACGGCCGGCGTCACGAAATTGTCTCGCTTATATTCCATTAAACGCGTAGCGGTACGTGTCCACGATCGAGAAAAATCCATATGGTTGAGAAGCATTGTTTAACATCCCCTATCGCCATCATCGCCGGCCATTGATTAACCCGTCCACGCCGTGCATGCTGCAAGCCAGGCTCCTAGTCAATGGCCGGTGGTAACCACCAGCAGCGCCACCTCAAGAAGGTCGCCTGTCGCCATGGCAGATGCAGAGGGATAGGAACAGGATAGGTGGTGAAACAACCGGAGATCAGCGATGGTGGTGCACCTGGTGCTGCTCGCAGCGGGCGGGGTCGTCGTGCACGCGTTCAAGTTCTCGATCCTGCTGTGGCCGCTCAACCTCGTGCTGCCGCTGCTCCGCCACCTGCCGCGCGTCTGCGTCACGCTCCGGAGCGCGGCGGCGCGCTGCGACGCCGAGCTGCGCGCTTGTCTTAGCGCTCGGCTGAGAGTGCCGGTGCCGCCGCCATACTCTGTCGTCCTCCGCCGCTTGCAGAGACGGCCGCCGGATCAGCTCGTCGCGCCCGCCATGCTAGCCCTCGTCGACATCTCCTACTAATCGATGTCGCGTTGTTACGGCGGTGGTCGCACGCTCGACGGCTTGAGCTGTTTAATCCGGGCGGTGCTCGTCTTGTATATATTTGTTCATTTATTTGGAACTTCCTGTACATAGGCACGCTGGCCATCCCTTTCTTTTCCCCTGCATTCGCCGGCTGCGGTGATGAATTTGATGTGATCTGAAAGATTTATGAAATGCACAGGAGCTCTGGATTCACATTTGGACGAGAGGTTCTTGATCACATGTATCTCAAATTAAATTATTGCAGGAATGCACATGTGCTCACGTTATACTGTAGATATTTTCAGTGAAAGGAGCGTATCTCCTAGTTCTGTTTCATCAATGAAGCGCAGTACTTATGCAGGCCTATTTGATTCAAATGATTTTTCTGTGTAGATCGCTTGATTTTCCAAAGTTTTTAGTTGTTTTCTACAACAATGCCACAACGTACGCCCGGTCATTTTGCAATTTAATAGTAGAGATATAGATCGTTTGATTTTGTAGCTCTAAATCATAAATTGATTTTCTTCCAAGCATGCGTTGTGCCGCATTAAAACAAAAAATTCAAATCCATAAATTCTCTTTGCAAATGGCAAAAAAAAAAATCTCGTGATGTGATCCAGTAAATTTTGGTAGAAAATAAAATAGTACTCAAATGGGTGACCATATGTTTTCTCCATTCATGTTTCTAAAATCATGGGAACCAAAACGACCCTACATGGGCAGTTTTAGATTCCATCGAGCCCCAGCAATTGCGTACCTAGTGTCATGGCTTGTGAATTAGCAGTTATAAATCATAAAAACAGCAGAAACATAGATCACGACATAGGTGTATACAGAGATAAAACTGATGTTGTGATTAAGTACTCACGGTTTAAAAGTTGTCGATGGCACATAGACCATACGTGCTGAGGGATTTGGATAGATGAAGTAGAGCATGATAAACATGATTAATTGGGAATTTGGGACACGACCTTCGCTCCTCCCATCACCTGTGTATAATTTTCTATCACCGTCTACTAACTTCCCCTCTATTGTTCCCCCCTCCTTGTCTCAGACTACATCGTTGGCATAGTCATTGGGCGTGTTTGTGTACCATATAATTTTCTATCACCGTCTACTTCCCCTCCATTATTTCGATTATTTCCTCGAACATTCTACTGATTAAATCATAAACCACCTGTTATTTACGCAGGCCCAGCCAAAGTACAGGAAGACTGGACCGAGTTACTGCACGGGGTCGGGGGAAAACGGTATCCAGCCCACACATGGCGCTTTTGGTATAGCGCTCATTGCAGACCAACCTGTTGCACAGAGCGCCGGGCCCAGAATCCCTATCTCCGCATGATCGATCCTCTAGGCTTGGACGGCCCAACCTGCCTGCCTGCCGACTACCGGTGTGAACGTGACGACGACGCACGCGGTTGTCTCCGAACCACCGTCTTGTCACTCACTAGCAGGCACGACCTAGGTAGGCAACGAGTACCATCACTAATCTATGCACGCTGCTGCCACTTGTTAATAAGTTTTCAAAATCACGTACGGTCAAACATTGCTAAACACACAGGCCAGGGGCCAGGATGGATTTGACGAGGGAGTCATACACATACCGCATCGTCTTACTTTATTACGACCAAACATCTGGAAGCAGCTGTCAATCCCAGTCCAGTGAGAGTAACCCGGATTAATATAAGTTAGTAGTAAGTATCTGAGGTGACAGGGGCGCACACGGCGATGATTACCGTGTGAGGCAGGCCGGGTAGGTACTGTAATAGGTAAATCAAATCGTCCCCGTCCGACAGCCGCGTGTCGCGATCTACTCATGCAACGACACCTCAAGCAAGGCAAGTCCCGACGCCGCCATGATTGCACCGTGGTGCCGTGCGTACATAGGCGCTGCATGCATGCGTATATGCATGCATGGACCATGAGCGCCGGCGAGCGAGCCATGCGTTGCAGCACTGCCTGCCGGTGGCAGCAGCATGGCCAACCTCTGTTTGCCATGCATCTTTGCTGCCGCTTATTACACGCCTGCTTCGCCTGACTGACTGACTGCCTCTGCAGCTTCTCCCCCCACCTGTTAGCATGGCGTTCACTCTCTCTTCACGCGCTGAGGACTGAGGTTACACGTAGCTTTTTCTCTTTTCCGGCCGGAGCTTTTGGCACTTCACGGCTTTATCGGGATTGGCAAATTCTTTTCAGTAATTTCAGCAATGCATGCATGCTTGCATGCTGGGCAATTTCTCTCGCTACGCTAGCTAGCTAATTGCTCTCCGGTACTCTAGCGAGCTAGCTAATCCATCCATGCATGGATTTACGTACGTTAGGAATTAGGATCATTGTTGTCTGCGACCGATTTGACGCGCCCGACACCGCATGGTGTGTCAATCGCGTACGCTCGCTGCACGCAGTAGTCATGCGTATGTAGTCCCTAGCTCAGTAGCGATCGACACTGCTAGAAAGCCAAAGCCTGATCGGTGATCAAGAATTCAGGACTTGACCGCTCCATGAGACCATATATGGTATAATTAAGGTCGATCCATTCATATGTGTATGCTATATACAAGGAAGCATATATATATGCATGGCATGGCAGCTTTTCCACGAGAATGATGCGTGTTTCTATGTGTAGCAACCGCGTATCATTAGCTACCTGCAGTCTTGCATCTGCCGGACAGAGCCTCTTTTAGCAGGTGTTTCAGGAAAGAGATGCGTAACAGGGAGAGAATGTAAGTTTTTATATATGCAGTGCCATGACGAGGTGACCAGTGAGGAGGAATATTTTATTTTTCAGTGAAGTTTTCTTCTTCAAAAAGAGCATGCGGTTGAGTTTTTTTTTGAGTTGTGGGGGTACGCTGTTGATGTGCGGTGTCATGTTCCGAGTTCGACGGTAGACGGAGGCGCTAACTCCGAGGTCAACCTCACCATCCCCCATCCATCATTCCTCGACCTCCCTTTCATCTGCATGCATTCTCCTTTTCCAATCATACAAATCCCTTCGTTCATGGCAGATATGGAGGCAGGGTTTTTTATGGTCTCCTCGCTACCTAGTCCTGTGATGAAGCTATAGCTATAAAGTAGTAGTATCAAGATATGATCAGACCCGATACTTTAGAGATTGCGGCAACGTGTTTACATATCTGGGCCTTTTCGGATAGTAGAAATTTGACATAATTTTTGTTTTGAATCAGGATTTCAATCGTTACCATTTTTTCTATGAATTGTCTTTGTATCAAAGAATTGTACTATCCAAATTCCAAAAAATTGGATCCATAATGCCACAGTTACATAGGAATTTCAACATCCACTTCAAACTCTTGCATAGACTCAAGTCCGTAGGATCGAGACTGTTTATCTGTGTTTGTCATGTCTTTCATCCGGCCAAGCGGCTATTTATGTGGTTTCAATGTGTTTTACAATTATCTGTTTTACACTAGCAAACTTGTGGGAATTCTATTTTTCCATATTCCCACATTTTTTAACCTTGTAATCCAAAGAGGGATCTCTTCGGATTGGAGGAATCTTATAGCAATTTTGGTGAATTCTAATCCATAGGAATTTTCCTATGGAAGCTCTTTGGACCATAGGATCGATGTCACCAAATTCCTATGAAATCTATTCCTATGTTGTCCATTCTATTGAAATCTCATGAGCTCAAACCTCATTTTTTTTTTCTTTGAGAAGTCCAATGCATTTACACTCCATCTCTCCATTCTTCTCCAAAGTCCAAAGTCATGTGGAATTTCTGTGTTTGATTCTTGTGCATCATCCAAAGACGCACCTCAGAAAATTCCTCTATCTTCAAATCATGTAGGAATGCACCATACGTGACATCCTAATCTTGTGTTTTTCCTATTTCTACATTTTTAAATTCCTATATTAGACAAAAAGAAGGAACACCTTAGGATCGATCGAGTGAAGCGGAGATTTGTTCATGGCGAAAAAAATCCTCACTAGTACTGTTCCATTATACATCATGTGAAATCATATGAACTAAATGCAGAGGATAAGTATGCACTAACATGTAGAGATAGATCTTACATTAAAAAGGCTAGGTCATTTGTGTTATAAGTCGTACTAATAAAATAAATCATAAATATCATATCAAAAGCTTCTTAGGCTGGTAATATTGGTGAGTAAGTTAGAATAATGTCATACATATGACACTAGTCTATGTTACTATTTCATAGTGCAATCTCCCTATGATTACGGCGTACACCTTTTTTCAGTTTTCCATCAAAACAAACGGCGCGGGGTGCGTTTCTTTCCTAATATCCCGAAATTAACCCTCTCGGGTCTCTTCCACAAAAACAAAAGAATTTACGGCGTATCAGCTTTTACATTGGCTTGCATGCTTCATTCAATAGAGAGGGATTAATCACCAAGTTTGGAGAGCGTAGAGACTTTGCTATTGGCTTGCATGCTGCATACAGGAGATGAGAGCGATTACTTCCAAATTTGGTGGGCGGACGATCAAAGAAACGAGGAGCCAATTACCAAGTTAATAGGGGTACATTTGGAAACATTATTTGTGCTTACAAATATTTTCCACACTATACGTTTAATCTTTTGTATTTGGCGAGATGTGAAGCTTCACAAACCTTCCTGAAATGTTGGGGGCAAGTATTTTATGTTCGTCTGCAAGTCCTATTTTAAACTTTGTTGAGTATTGTATTCTTCCGGTTCGATAAATCTTGGTTTCTTCACTAAGGGAAATTCGCTATTGTGCTACATCATACCTTCCACTTGGGGTTTCTCAACGTTCGTTATCAACAATGCCATCACCGATCAATACCTAATAAGATACTAGAACCATATATCCAGATATTTATTTGACCTTCAACACATCTAAGGACATTAAAATATACACAAACATAGATAAATATACATAATAAAGTTGATGCAAGTGCCATTAGTTAGATTGTAAAGCCATATGTGTTTGTCCTTTTCTCTTATTTCAGATTAGTGAGATTGATTTAGCTAAAGAGGCAATGTGTTGAAAAAAGAAAAGAAAAAACTAACTGAATCTTTGCTACAACATAAGGCTAACGTATCACAACATGCATGTATTTTCGAGATAGAAGTTGAAACTTTATATCAAATAAAACATATATGTAGTAAACAAGTTATGTTATCAAGTATGATAAAATTAAGATGTATAAAATTATACTATCGAAAATACTATAGTTTAGTAAACTAATAAATTATAAAAGGTATAAAAGTTTAGGATAAATATTATTTATGTTAACATTCTCGGATCCCAAAATATTATTTATTATCAAGTTACACATATATCTCTTGTGAAGCACATGACAGATGATGAGTGGTTCAGTTTTAGTAGATACTTGGAAGGACCCCAAGAAACATGCAGTGTTGTGTTCACTCAAGCTTGCCACAATTTAAATTCTGTAATTGGACTGTCGCTCATATTGTATGATCTTTGTTTGTGTCGGTAACTTGTGCAAAAGATAAAACGAGTAGAGAGCGTCAAATACCCTACTGCCACAGGTTCTCCCCCTAACTATTAGATTTTCTACGACATGGAAAATATTTGTTTGAATTGTTTAAAGATATGCACCTTATCTACAAGGATGGATTAACTTACAACCAGAGGTATGCAATTGTAAGTATTCGAGAATCTTAACATATATGTTTTGCCTTTCCCGTATTCATAAAATTGTTGTTTACCTGAATTTAAGATGCTTTAATTTCGCATTTCCCATCTTCATAATATGTCATGGACTTCACCAAATGAGCAATCCTCAATTACATGCAAGAAATGTTATCATTTTCTAAATTTTATGTAAGGTTGTCCTAATATAGTACAACCAAGTTCCAAGTCTTGATGATAAACAAACCTCTGATTGTAAGCTGCTCATTCCTTGAACTTGGCATCTCATCATCAGTTGAGTATGCGCCAGTGTTGTCATCACTGTCCTGACAACACTATCATCACCACTTTGAATGACAAAATAATCGCTCCATGTACTTCCCATCTGCTTAGTAAACTTTGGACTAGTTCAGAATTTTCACATAATAGCGGACAATTAACTTTTGGCTTGCAGAGTAGCAGAAAATTCTTTTAAGGTAAATTCACGCATTATAATTAATTCTGAATTTCCATTTAGCAGTATAAGAAAATAACATGACATCAAAAAATTGAAATAAATTTTACCATATAAATAACTTATACACATTTCTTCAAGTTGCATTTTTAACCTTCTAGAAATATTTCACACTATTCATATGCAAGAGAAAAATAATTGTTGTACGCTTTTTCACAGGCACCATCAAATTAATTATTTTTTATTCTTAACATGCTCTTGTTCACTACACTTGTTTACAAAACTCCACTGCACTTGTCAAATTATTGTTCACTACTTTGGTGCACTGCAGTTGCACTTGCTCTATTTGAATTTCATGTAACTCCTAATTTGGTACGAGACATAGTGTTTTTTCATCTTCTATTTAGTGTATGCTTGTCACATATGCTAGTTCATGTACATGCTTAATTGGTTTTCATATATGCTTATACATGCTTATCATCTTCTAGTTCATGTACATACATGTTTACTATATTTTCATTTTAATCGGTTGTATGTTTAATTGATTTCTTGTTATGCAATCATGAAAAGGAAGATGGCGGCAAGAGGGAAATGTCCTACTTCAATAGTTGTTGGCTCTCGGTTACTTTCAAGAGATGGAACTAGTTAAGCGAACCCTGTGAGATGGAACGTAAGTGAACCTATGGTGGTGAACCGGTGAGTTTTATGTTGCAGAAAAAAGTGAGGCTTTGGCCAAGTGGTGGTGAACCTATGAGTTGGATTTCTATATGTTGCTGAATTTTATCCTGAAATTTGTTGAATTTCAGTATGTTGTTATTTGATGTGGTGTGCAGGCCACCAAAACAGTAATTCAAATGATAACGTCAACATACAGTCGCGAAAAAAAACGAATGGCATGGGATTGGTGATGTGATAGCAATTCCGCGACCAATTTAGTATATGTCACATATGGCAATCCCCGTTGCATTCCACCGCGGAGAAATATAAACGTCACAAACACAATAACATCATCGTTTGTCCCTCGAAGAAACTAAGACCGTCACGAGATCAGGAGGCCACAGGCATGTGAGTTTGGAGCCATCCCATATCTCAGCGATAGTCTTAGACTACCGGTTTGACACAAAATATATGTCCCAAAACTGGGTGGGCAAAGGAGAGTTTCCAAACCATATATCTTTCCACAACTTAACCGTTTCCTACTTTCCATCTATGTCTTATCCTAACAGCTCTTGTCGTCTCAACTCTCAATGCCCATATTACCCCCATTCCAAAAAGGAGAAGGTTGAGCATCATGGCAGCACCGAAATATTAGATTTTTTTGTATTATACTTAGCATCTAACACTTTTCTACGCTGGATCCCTTCCCCTTGTATATACTTCCTTTTAACCCATGACCCAATCAGACACGCATT
>QRDG01002331.1:994-97367 GCA_012064385.1 Puccinellia tenuiflora | reverse complement strand
TCGGGGGCTTCCGCCGCTATTACACATTTCATTATCTAAACTACAGACCCGACGGTTCTCGTTTTAGCAGAAGATTACGAGTCGACAATTTCATCAAATCCTCCAACGAGAGTCAATAAAAGAGGGGCTGCACCCAAAAATCAACTCAAGGTTCTTCATCGAGTGGTACAACTTGAGTCTATGCCCTGGTGCAAACACGTGCCCATAGACTCGGGGGCTACTCCCATCGGGAGCGCTGGTCGCGCACCCGATAGAAAAAGCAACTACAGAATTTGTGGACTATGACTTCTCTACACACGATTTACGACGTTGACCTGATGTACTTCTGACTCAATGGCTTTGCCTTATATCTTCGTCGACTTCGGAGATGATCAAGACTTTGAGTGTCTGCGCGAATCTTCGACTCCCCCAGACACTCGAGGGCTACTGATGTGGGCATTACCCTTCGGGTACCCAATATTAGTCTACCCCGTCCAGCCTAGCAAGGGCCCATATGATGCAGCAGATAAAGTCCTTTAGCAGATAAAGTCCGTCAGCAGACAAAGTCCGTCAGCAGATAAAATCCGTCAGCAGACAAAGTCCAGCAGCAGATAAAATCCGGCAGCAGACAAAGTTCGGCACCAGACGAAGTCCCTCACCAGACGAAGTCCGGCTCCAGAAACCGTCGGCTGCTTCACAAACCTTCGGCTGCTCCAGAAACCTTCGGGTGCTCCACAAACCTTCGGTTGTTCCACTTTATCGGGTGCTCCGGTGCGGAGATGGAAGGTATTAGGTTCTTGGAGCGCAAGACAAGCAGAAGGTTTAAACAAGGAAATAATGTATAGATATACCATAATTGTAACTGTATCCGTGTGGGACTCTCGGGACCTGGCCTCTCATATAAAGGCTAGGAGAGGGCCGCCGGAGATAGATCTTCATCTTCTACCTCTACACACGCAGTCCTTCGGCTGCCTCCATTGTAATCTCCTCAATAATGCAAGCAGACAAGCAGCACGTAGGGTTTCCTCTATCGAGGGCCTGAAGCTGGGTAAACCTCGTCTTTGTGTCTCCTTGTTTTGCTTGTACGCCGTCGAAAACCACCAGCGCGTTCCTTCCTCAAACCCTAAGCCCCTCATGGTGGGCATTGCCGAGTAGCCACCTCGACAGTTATCTCAATAGGAGAGCCCCGAACCTGGGTAAATCGCCCGTGTGTTTTATTATCTATGTGCTTCCTAGCGCATAATCCAGCAACTGGATCCTCCGACGTCCATCGGCCCCCAACTTAAGCCTACCTAGGCATCTGCCGTGATTACCACCACGACAGCAGAGGAGGGAGCTGGTGAAAGGTGAGAGGGCCAGCCCTCCGAAAAGTTCAGCGTTTGCAATTAGAGCTGTAACTGCAAATTTTGGGGCGGCTATTGGAAAGTCGATTGAAAACGAAGTTAAATGGTCAAGACTGCCTAGGGGAAAGCTAAAGCTGAATATTGATGCATCTTACCACTCGGATGGTACTGGATCAGTGGGTGGTGTTCTGAGAAATGATAAAGGGGAGGTCATGGCGGTAATCTAGTGTCCTCTTGATAACATGCTTAGCGCGGCGACGGCCGAGACAACAGCTATGTTAAAAGGTTTGGAGCTCCTCGGTAGTTTTGGATGCTCTTCATGTCTTGTTGAATCGGAATCCCTGGAGATTGTTCAAGCTTGTAATGGTGAGGTGGAGATCAATGGGCCTTATGCTGCTACTCTTGCTGATTGCTTCCAGAAGACTAGTGATATGATGGAGATCACTTTTCTGCACTGTGGAAGCTAACCAAGTGGCTCACGAATTTGGGAGGGTGATCCTCCCGATTTTATTTTACCTCTTGTAACGAATGATGTGACGTTGTTCACAATCCTGTAACTGTACTGGTTTCTGCAGGCAGCAAGTTTCAGACGCACTCTTTTCCTTTCAAGGTACCGAAGGGGACTGGAAGGTTTTTAATGTGGCGGCTTGCTGACCTTTATATATGTTTATGCTTTCAAAAAAAGACATCTTTTGGAGGAGGACATGTTCACTTCTGGGCTTGTGGCGGTCACATGCAGGTAGACACGAACAATCTCTCCCCCTTGCTATTGTCGTGTCTCTTCCCAAAATCGCTCACGCCTTTGGTTCTGGCAGCGGCGCATACCGTCAATCATCGTCCCAGCTCTGCCTTAATCTCCTCTTCTGATTTCTCACCCCGTTTCTACCTTATTATGCACCTGTAGGCTTCCCCACGGCAAACCCTAACCGTAGCGGTGGCTCGGTGAGCCTCTTTATGTGTCCACCCCTCATTCTTGTTTGGAGCTGTTGTCTTACAGGGTTGGATTGTTTTTTTTTTTTAACTACGGCGCTATGCAGCCCCTCGCAGCTGCGCCAACGGCAAATCCGGGTTGTGACTCTCTGACCTGCCCTCCGTGGATTCAGACTATGCCCTCCTCATACTGCCTTGTTTTTTTGACACATTTCATATTGCCTTGTACTTATGCTAACATTGACGAAATCGGGGTGGTGTGCTATCTAAATCGGCCTGGAGCTCCTTTTTTCTTGTGGACAATAATTCAGATTTACTTGATAGAGAGTTGCAGATTGGCCTGCAAGGTAGTTTTTACTAGCAGGGTACTCATGTATGTGTAAAGTCGTGTACGTTGAACTTTGGATAAAACTAAGCTGAACTATATTGTTGTTATACTAAGATTGATGTTCTTTTTTACTTAGTTTCCAGAAGTTTTCTAAACACATAAACTACATAATGGAGAGTAAGTTCACTAGAATACAAAATTTATGTAGTCTGCAAGTAATATGATTCGCTGGAGATCTGGCAGTACAAAATGTTAGACGTGTATGTGATGGACACGTCTAGAGCAAACCGACTCAAGGAGTCCTGCGTTATTTGTAATCTATTTACCTTAGCAGCTAAGCCTTCTTGTACTATATAATCCCAACGGGGATCAATTCAATCCAAGAGCAACAATTATATTTGCCTTCACAAAAACTGTGATTAGTTAGAGGTTTTCTTTGTCTTTCCGAGCTCCTTGGGGGACGTTTGTGTGCATGTTTCTTCTCTACACTCAGTCACTGCTTGTGATCCACCTGTTGCTTCTATGTCTACCGGATCCACTGAACAGTCTATCATGGCTATGAAATATGCTTAGTACAATCATTGCCGTTAGAATACGTGGCTTGCATCTAGTGGGTTGGTCGCTCATATGCAGCTTTTAGATGATGTTCATTCCACCTCTGCTTTAGCAACAAATTAGTATGTTTTCTTTTGGTCAAAAAAAAAAGACATACAAGTATGTAATTTCTGTCTTGCTGACTATTGATCGTTTCTACAAATATGTTTGCTGAATCTTCAATGGCAAGATAAAAATTATTTTGCTATATTTTTACTCTGTATTCCCTTAGTGACAACATCAATGAAGTGCTATATAAATATATAATGGATATGGATTATGGAGAGTAATAATCATTTTTCCAGTAATCATACTTTACAAAGCATTTTTTTCTCTGGACTAACTTAGAAATTTTTGTCTACCAGATTACAGATTATGACGTCTGTACTTGAGATCTTTATCATAGCAGTTGTGCACAAGATATTAGTGATAATTTGACATCTTTATTTTTCCTGGAAAGTACCTTATACGAGGTACTAGAGAAGAATGTGTTTCGCATTGATTTAATCGGATTAGTCAAATATTTCCTATTACTAGCTTCATGTTCTTTCTTATTTTCCTTTCATATGTTAATATGCTCAGAAATTGTTAATATTTTCTATTATACTATCAATTACTGCCATACCAAAGTTGCATGACATATAACTTATGTGAAGCGGTTTTTGGTTGTCACGTGCTTCTGAAAATGTTAATTTGCTTAGTGGTTGATTTTTTTTCTGTTGTATCAGTTACTGAGAAGGTTACATGCTATATAGAGTAATAGAAAAAGTGCTTTTGGCTGTCTCTTAATCCATACCATGTGCATATATTTTTATGTTTTGAGTTCTTTATAATCAGTGGTTGATCGTTTCCTGTGTTCTGTAGAACAAACTGTGTAGGTGCAATTTTTTTTGACTTGATTACATATAATAAAAGATGCTGGTTCAAATCACTTCCAGCTGGATGCCCCGGATGTGTGATGGCCTAAAATACAGTTTACTTTCGTATGCCTTTGTATTTTTCCTCTTGTAACATTTGTTGGTGCATATATAAGTTTGTTATTGCGGATAACGAGGAAGCAACATCAGGGGTGTTTTTTGGGGTTATCTCACTCAAGATTTAGTGGGAAAGGTGACCGATGTTTTGGTTACAAAGTCATGCAATTTAGCTGGGGCCCGCCCTTCCAAAACATTAGTCTTTATTGGAGCTAGTATGTAAAGATAATATTTCCTTAAGTTTTTAAATATACCCTTGTGGTGAGCTCCGGGCAGTAATGGTGTCGTCGTCGTGGTCCTTCTTGAAGGTACTGCTTGGTACGCGATACTTCGAAGGACAAGGATCGTGGTGGGAAGTCTCCGGAGGGCGCAGCGGTTGCGGATCATCTTCGTTTTTTCGTCGATCTGCCGTTGTTGGCATTTGTTTCTCTTTATTTCTATTTTTTCTTTTTGGGTTTTTTCTGTGTGTTGTGGCCCCAACAAGCATGTTGTCGGATCGTTGCTATATTAATATAGTGGGGCGAAAGCCTGTTTCAAGCTCCGATACGATGCATATGGTGGATAGAGCACTACCGTTTGCCTCCTGCAGCTCCTTGCCTTGCCGATGCTGTTGTTTTTTTTTTTTTTTTTTTTTGATGCTATCACCGGGGGGGAGAGAATCCCCACCTGAATTTTATTGCAGAGAGATTACATATTACAGAGGGTGAGGTGGTCGCGCCACAAGTCGGCTGCCAACCTCATGTCCGCTTTAGAAAGCGGTGAGCCCATAGGGTAAGGTCATAGATAATGTTCTTGACTGTTACAGAAGAAGGTTGATCTATACTTCTAAAACACTCGCATTTCTAGCATCCCAAATTTTCCACAAAATGATAAGCAGGACTGAGTCCCAAACCTCGTGGGGCATGTGGGGTGGAATAGGTGACTCCCATAGCAGGCGGAAAGGCTGAGCATTAGGCTGAATACCTATCTTCTGCCACACTTGAGCTGCATACGGACATGAAATGAAGAGGTGGTGTCGGTCTTCCTTAGGCGCATTGCATCTGGGACAGAACTCGTAGTCCAAGATATGTTTGTGGCGAAGGTTAGCTCTAGTGTTGAGACGATCAAGCAGCAGGAGCCATCCGAAGATCTTGACCTTGTTAGGGACACGAGACGCCCAAACACGGTCAGCGTCAGGGTTAAGCAGCGCAGTCTGGATCCCCACATATGCCCCTCTAGTGGAGAAGGTGGAGCCATCGAGCAGGAGGCGAGAGTCTGCGTCGTCCGTCAAAGTTGTACCCTGCAGTAGCAAAGAAAGAGCAGCTAGCTGTTGCGTTGCAGCCGTGGTAAGTCGGTTACGAAGGCCCGATTCGACCCCATTTTGCAGAACATCCGAGACAAGGTCGTTTTGGTTAAGGTGGTGGGAGAAAAGTGCTGGAAAAGCGACGGCTAGCGGTTCGTTTAGAAGCCAAGAGTCATGCCAGAAAAAAACAGACTTTCCATTACCAACGGTGCACGTTGTGATCTTAGTAAGTAGGTGCATGTGCTTAGCTAAAATTTTGCCAATATGGGCTGGGTTGGTGGTGTGAGTGGCGAAAGGAGAGTGGTTGGCAACCCATTGTTTCCAAGGGGTGTTATCAGAATGCAGGAATTTAAAACAAAATTTCAGAAGAAGACAAACATTTTGTGCATTTAGATTTTTAACTCCTAGTCCTCCCATAGTCTTAGGCGTACACGCTCTGTCCCACGCGACAAGGCATTGTGCCCCAGTACATGTGTCGTCAGCAGCCCAAAAAAAAGCTCTACGTTTACTATCGATCGCATGAATAACTGAGGCGGGGAGCAGGATGGAGGACATAAAATGAGTGGGGAGGCTGTCTAGAACGGCGGACAGGAGGATGAGTCTTCCTCCTTTGGATAAGAGAGAAGCAGTCCAGCCCGCCAGGTACTTATCAACGTTGTCGATGATGGGTTGGAAGTCTGCTTGGTTAAGTTTCGTGGACGAAAGGGGGAGACCGAGGTAGGTTTGGGGAAAAGAAGAGATAGATGTGCCCAACGTGGTGGCGACGTAGTCAGCCTCCTACTGTGATAGATGAATGGGAACGAAGGTGGTTTTATTGAAGTTAATTTGCAAACCGGTAGCATCAGCAAAGTCATCCAGAATTTTTCTAAGGTGGACCACCGCATTGTTAGTAGCTCTAAGAATAATAAGAGTATCATCGGCGTATTGAAGAACCGGACAGGAAATCGTATCACTGAACGGATGGGCAAGAAGCTGGAGGGAGCACGCATGGGCGATTAGCGGTTGAAGCACGTCAGCAAGGATGATGAACATATCAGGTGAGAGCGGGTCCCCTTGTCGTAGGCCTTGCCGACAATTTATCCAAGGTCCTGGAACTCCGTTGACAAGGACCGCAATTTTCCCCGAATGGAGAAGCAGATCTACCCAGGCAAGGAATCTAGGGGGGGGAATCCTCTGTGCTGGAGCACCGAAAGGAGAGCGGACCGGTTGACGGAATCGAAAGCTTTACGGAAATCCAGTTTGATGACAATTGTAGGGGTTTTGCGTCGATGGCAGCAATTGAGAATGTCAGCAGCGAGGAGAAAGTTCTCAGCTATACCTCGCCCGGAGATGAATCTAGTCTGATTAGGATCAACAATTGTAGTGATGGATCTTTGAAGTCTGTTAGTGAGAAGTTTTGAAGGGCAATGGGTCTGAAAGCATCGGCAGTCCGAGCACCGGTATTCTTAAGGAGAAGGACCATATAAGATCGGTTAATGCTACCCAGGTCAATATTAAGAGCATGAAAAAGGTTAAAAAGATCTATCATTTTATGCTTGACGAGGTTCCAGAATTTTTGGTAGAAAGCCGGACCAAAACCGTCTGGTCCCGGGCTGGCGAATTTATTCATACCAAAAACCGCCTCAGTGATTTCAGAAGGAGAGAAAGTGTCATCCAGATAGTTAAGATCAGTGAGTTGATTAGGGTAGAGCGTGCAAAGTTGGAAACGCCAAACAGAATCCGTGGTTGAACCAAGAAGTGAGGAGTAGAAAGATGTGAGAATGGAAGTTATTTGGTCGTGATTGGAGATTTCAGTTCCATTGTATTCAAGCGTGCCAATTTTGTTTGAGCGTAAACGGATGGATGCTGAGGAGTGAAAAACTTCGTATTTTCATCACTCTCGATAGCCACTTTGACTTTAGAACTTGATTTCCAATGATTAATTCTAATTCGAATGGCGCGTCTAAGAGTGAAAATAAGCACCCGACGGAGTGCCCTCTCCGGTGCCGATAGTTGCCGGTTTTCTTCTAAAAGATCGATGAAAGAAATAACCAGTTTTGAGTTTGTTTCCATCGTGGGGAAAGGAATGCGTCTGCGTCGCCAGGATTTGAGCGCGAAACGAACTTTTTTCAAAGCAGCAACCAAAGCCCACGCAGCGTCAAGGTTATGGCGGGCGACGACCCAGCTGGCTGAGACTGCGGCCCTGCAAGAGGGAAAGGCAGCCCAGCTATTTTCGAACTGGAAAATCTCGGGACGAGGGACGTATGTGTAGATCGTAGCTATGATAGGAACATGATTAGACAGGAAGTGGGTTTTGGAGGCAATAGAGGAGTTA
This sequence comes from Puccinellia tenuiflora, assembly GCA_012064385.1. NCBI lineage: Eukaryota > Viridiplantae > Streptophyta > Magnoliopsida > Poales > Poaceae > Puccinellia > Puccinellia tenuiflora. The sequence continues at coordinate 89,623 of QRDG01002331.1, read as the reverse complement.
GGGAAAGCATTATTCCAAGCCATGTTAATGAAAACCCTATCGATCCATTGCATAGTGGGGTTATTTCGGTTATTGGACCAGGTGAACGCTCGGTCAAGGAGAGGGAGCTCGATAAGCGATAAGGTATTGATAAAATCATTGAACATATCCGCTTCTGATTGCCGGAAGTTGTTTTTATTTTTATCTTCAGCGTAATGCATAAGTTTAAAATCACCTAGAATAATCCAGGGGGTGTCCGTGTTAGGAGCAATGTTCTGGAGTTCAGCCATAAAATCTATTTTGAGCGAGTGGTCCGTGGGAGCGTACACATTGGTGACCAGAATGTGGCTGAGCGTAGTAAAAGTGGAGAGAGTAGTAGACAGCATGACCGTTTCGTTTCTTTGAGAGACTAGGGTGAAAAGATGCGGCGAGAAGGCAGTGATCAGGCCCCCCGCCGAGCCAACGGCGGGAAGGATGGAGAAACTTTGGCAAGAGTTAGGGAGAAAAGTTTTTGCTTTAAGAGGCGTGCAAATGTTAAGTTTAGATTCTTAAATAAGCGTAACGTCCGGTTTAATGTCTATCAGTTCCGCAAGAACTTCATCGCACTTATCCTTATCGCCTAAACCTCTAAGGTTCTAGGATGCAATCGAGAAGGTGAGTCTACACATGGTGAACAGGCAGACACCGCAAGAAAAACACATAGAAGTAGATAGGCTCCAGCATTTTGATAACATGAAACACTATTACAGGTCTAGATATAGCGGAAACATAACGGGAAACAGATAGGCCACTCGGATGCGCCGCTGGAGCTTGACGCTAGATCGAGGCGAACTGGTAAACGGTGTGGCGAACTAGTCCGATCGAGAACTGTGGAGAGCGACAGTTCATGGCGACTCAGGGGTCACCTCGTCGTCGGCGATGGGGGTCGCGTCGTCGTCGTCTGCACCGCAGGCGAGAGCCACCGCGACCAAGGATGGGATGTCAAGGCACGGCAGGTCGGGGCGTTCCGTGAGGCCAGAGGCGTGGAGCGTGGCTGCGAGGTCGTCTGACGCGGCGGACATGTCGAAGCTGTCCGCCTTCGCCTTGATCGCCTTGGTTACCATGTCGATGTAGTTCGCCTCCTCCCTTGCAGCGATTCGGTGGCTGCGACGAAGCTTCTTGGCGGAGTCCTTGGCCTTCTTGGTGCGCACCCTCCTCTTGCGCGCCTCGTTCTCGTGCAGAGGGGAAGGGTCCGCAGACGTGGAGCCGACGTGGAAGGAAGATATCGCCAAACCGCGGAGGTCGGAGACCAGAGCCTCCGCGTCGGCGACCACCGTGTCGGCCGCAGCGGAAGCGGCAGCGTGCGCGTGCTCGGTGGAGGCGGAGATGTCGGCGATGAGCGTCGCGGCAGACAAGGCCCCAACCTGACCTCCGCGCGGGGGCGAAGCGGGAGGGGCGGGGGGTGGCGGGATAACGTCGTCGATGTCGTCCATCCTTTCCGTCGCCCGAGGCACGAAGCGAGCAAAGGCATCGTGTAGCGGGTCAGGAGAAGGGTGACGGCGCGGGGACGAGGCAAGGTCCGGGAAGGGTTCTCCTAGCCCGATGACCCAGCTCTGGACGATGCGCAGGAAGATATGGAGGGTGTCGTTGTTTGGCAGCCGCAGGTTGAGCACCTGTGGGATGGAGACCTCCGGCTCGATCTGCACGAACCCGCGCATGGAGGAGCGGTCAGAGGAGTCGAAGCAGGTGAGGTCGATGCAGCAGAGCCCGCCGGCGTGGTTGAAGATGTAGGCCGCCCCGGCTTCATGCCAGAGCTCGAGCGGGAAGTTGGAGGCAGCAAGCTCAACAAGGCGAGCGTATTCCGTGGTCGATCGGTCTTCCGTCTCGTCCGACCTGAGGACGGAGATGTTGAGGCCGGCGAAGCCGAAGCGTATCGGCGAGCGGTTGACGACCTCCTCCCGGCCGTCGGCGTCGAGGAAGATCATGAGGGCAGATCCGTAGGTGGACGCCCCGAACGTGAAGGTGGTGACGATCGACCCTTCATCTCCGTAGATCATGAGGGCAGAGCCGATGCTGTTGTGACGAAGGAGTTTCACTAACTAGCCATGTATTAACTAATCGACTCTGAAACTCTTTAGACAATGTTTTAGATTAGTGTGGTGTGCTCACCGGATGAATTTTGTGCAACTTGGGAGCTGGTGGATATGTGCTCAACCAGGGCAGGATCCACTCTGAATCATGAATTTCTGAAGGAAACCTCAGCCATGATAATGTCCTATGAATATCTGAATTTATGTTGTCATGTCAACTGAAGAACAAGTTCAGTTAAGCGTTCCTGGTTGTACGTATGGACGTCTATGGTCAGTGCCAAAAATTCGGTGCTTTGATGTAGTGTGGTCATTTGCAAAAAAAGTGGTGTGGTGTTCGATTGCTTCTAATGGATTCTACGGTGGCTTGGTGGAGTTTTGTTTGGAAGGGGAATTTCGTCCTAGGATTATGGTGTGATTGGTTGATCCTTAATATGGTACTGCTATGGCTTTTTGCTATGTGCTTTCAGTTCATACATGGTGAACATTGTCGTGCGTGATTTGGAACCAAAGATGCTACTGGTTCTTGCTACTGAATGATAAACATGGTTTTCTATGATTCACATGGATGTGTGATGCTAAATTATTTGCTTACTGGCAATATTTGCTGGCCGTCATTTAATATTTTCTTGTGTACTTCATTCTGGTGTAAATTTCCAAATTCACAACAAGTCTGCTCCTAAACAATTAAGTTATTTTTATCAGGATAGTTTATTTTAGGGATAGGTTTGTAACACTAGAATAACGAGACAACTCGATCATTCTTTTCTACACTACTAGTAAATTTGCACGTGCCACGCACGTCTATGTAATTACCCAATAATAACGCCTCATGTTTTTCTCCCATCCGCGTCACTACACTCCGATCCCTCCCCTTCTCTTCTCAAGAATTCACAAGCCTCTTTGCTCAGTGATCCTAGCTAGTAGCCAGAATGACTGATACAATCTCTCACGTCGGTCATCCATCCAACGCAAGCATTGCCGCAACATCGTCATTAGTTGTCCCCGCCAAACCTTGTGGTGATGCAGAGAGAATTACTTTTTATTTACATGCAACCATCACCACAATCGCCACAAAGTTGGTATGCAAGTCCCTGCTCGTCTCATTCCTCGTCTTCACATTTGTGGGTTCCTCTTAGCATCCGTCGACCGTGGTGACGGCCTCCGTGCTCCAAAAAATACTTCTTTCCAGCAGCACCATCACCAGGAGGAAGACATTTATTGGTCTTCACATTTATAGACTTAATAAAACACACATGCTATGGCGAATAATGATGGATATTAGGAAAGCTAAATACCTTATTGACACTGACGCCGTATAATGGCATTCCAATAACTCATATCTGATTCTTCATGATTCATATTGCAACAAAATAAATAAGTTCATCCATTCTCTACGCACAGGCTCCCCTGCTCCAAACAAAGAAATGGTGAATTGGCTTCTTCTATCCACCCGCCGCACGGTATCCCTGCATGTGGGTAAACTAATTAACTCAACTGAGCACATTCAGATTAACTTTGCCGATCTGAACGGCAAACACGCGTTACCAACAGTATAAGACAACTGAAAGAAATTTCGCGGCATGTCAAGATTTGTTCATCATTCTCAGAGATCCAGTTCCGAAGGCTGAAAACTATTAGAGGATTGCAATGCAGTTCCATGTAAATATAGCTGAAATAATTGCACTGCAATTTTGATCGCGCTATGCATCACACCGTCAGCATGAGTTGATCATGTGTCCATGTGTTCCGTTCTAGCTTTCACCATTTGAACAGGCAAACTCTGGTGGTTATCTTTTGCAAAAGTTGCACTAAAATGCCCGTTTGCTTGAGAAGAATGAGAATCCATCATGGGAAGACCGGCATCCATGAGCTCTGAGCTCTGCGGACGAATCCGAGTCCGGCCGCGATGGCAAAGACAAGATCTTCCCATGCGCAGACCAGAGCTACAAGGGTGACTCCTCTCTCTCCTTCCTCTCGGAGGGGATGGATTTCTCGGGTCTCAAAACTCTGAGGGCGCGGCGGGCGCCTAGGGCCATGGGGGTGAGGGGTGGGATTTGACGGTGGTGGTGTGTAGTTTTCTCTGGCGTGCGAGGGGATTTCAGTTGAGCGACCTGCTGCGACTTAGGACGATGGCGAAGGCGCGGGCGTGGAGTAGCGAGCTGGCGGCGCGACAACAACGACGGCAGCGGGAACGCATGATTGTGACACCTGCAGTTTTTTAGACGATCCACGATGAACACAGAAGGAAATAGTCAGCGTGATTTCAGAAACGGAATTGTAGCTCATCGGATCGTGGGGTACGGGTAGCGATATACACGGTTGCAGACCGCGGCAAAACATCCAATCTGAGCCGTTAGATGTTTTGGCAGACCATCAAAGGAACGTTGGCTGTTGGATTTCATTAGGTGGGAATGATCTGAGGGTACTCATTGGTCTGTGTACACTATTGTTGGTGGCTTTAGAAGAGTTCTAGTTTGCTCTTTTGTAAGTAGTTCAGAAGCGGACCTGCTCGGTTGCTTCAAATGGTTTATGTGCATTGTGAATGGGTCATATATATGCCCAGTGCAGTAAAGAGTCGCGTTTTGTAGACCGAGCTACATATAGCCCTTTATTTTTAAATATTTGAAATTGATATTTCAAAGTTTCAAAAAATTCTGAAACAAAATTCTGAAACAAAATTCTGAATGGGTCAGTATAGCTCGTTTGCAGCCGGTCGCCGGCGCTAGGCCGCCGCTTCTTGTTCCCCTCTGGATCCTGTGCGTTCCGCGCCAAATCGTGTTCTTCCCGCGCCAAATCGACCTCCCCCGCGCCAATCTCCTCTGCATCCCCTCAAATTGAACCTCCACGGCAAAGACAATCCTAGGACAGAAAATCGCCCCCAAATCGCCTCAAAACCCTGGAAGCCAAGCTAGCCACCGCCGGCGACCGCAGCGAGATGGCTGGAAAGTCCAAGAGGACAACTGCGCCGCTGTAGTTCCCATGGTCGGCCCGTCAGCCCGTCCGGCCGCCAATGCCTCCATCCTTCCCGCCACCAACGGCTCCGTCCGTCCCGCCGCCGGCCATCCATTCCATGCTTACACCCAACGTCTGGTTACCACCACGCCCACCGCAGTCCATGGCGGCCTCATCCCCACCGTGCTGGGTCGCCGGAGTTGATCAACCAGGTATGGCCGGTTCGACAGCTCAAGGCCCATGGTGGACACCGCCTGCTGGAAGTGGATGCTCAGCGCGACCTACACTCTCAGCCGAGAATCTTGAGGATTACGATCTGCAAGCATGGTACGTGCAGTTGGCAGCCATCTGATATTCTAATTTACTTCTAGCTTACTGAAACTCAAGAAAATCCCTACAAACCTGAGACAAAATGTTCAGTTCTAGTTTCAAACTACTCTATTTTTAGTTCTGGACATATGCAAGTTTTGGAGAAATTGAATATCTCGCAGGTACTGATGAACAGGTCTCTAAGCACGGCAGAGGAAAAAGAAGCAATGACCATTCACAAAAAAACATTGTTGTCAAGCAAGGCGAAACTATTAAGTCTGATCTGCTTATTCCAGGAAATAAGATATATTCTGATGCTGCTTGGAAGACAAAAAAAGCACCAAACTCTACAGGTCGAACTACTACTGGGATTGGAGTATTCTGTCACTTCTGCCAGCAAGAAAGAGAATCCAAGATCCTCATTCAAGCTTCTATGCCAAAGACTCCCTCTCCTCTTCATGCAGAAGCTCTGACCCTAGTCTTTGCGGCTAACCTTGCCACATAGCTAAGTATCTCTCAGTTTATTTTCCTGATAGACAATTTAACCTTGGCAAGAGCAGCAACTTCAGAAAAAATCTCAGCAGATGCAGTACCTTTGGGAGCTAAGAGAGCAGATTGCGCAATACAAGATGGCTTCTAAGGGAATTAGCTTGCAGATCTACCGCATCAAGAGAGATATAAATGGTATTGCTCACAACTGTTCACAACAGGCTTTAAGACAATCCTTGTCTTCGCCTATCCATAGTTGCTCTAATTCAGCTCATGTAAACAACATCTGCCCTGTAGTTTTAGCTCTCCAAAACATTCAGATGCAGGGCCTTGTAATTCACGCTGTACAATCTCTTTGAGCTGAATGAAATTTGGCGCCTCCGGCGCCCCCCTTTGTGCAAAAAAAAAAAAAAAACAAAGTTTAAGTTCATGTCTATCTTGTTATTATAATTTTCTTCTTTTAACTGGTTATCCCATGAGAGTTTATCTCCGTTGCAAATTCAGTAGTAATGCCAAGAATAGTACAGTGGATCCCGTTGAAATAATACGAAAATAAAGATGGTTTAGTTTTCCAACATATAATGGTTAATCTTATTCAAAATAAAGATGGTTCAAATCTATGTATGTTTCCATCATTTGCATGGTTGTTAGTCTATTAATATTCTAAGGTAATTGAACATGCCTAATTTGATGATACAATGCTCATATTCATTTTCCCAACCTTAAGCTCATTGATGCATGATATGCACTATTTGCTTATTTGCTCAAGGACGAGCAAAGGTTTAAGCTTGGGGGAGTTGATACGTGCATTTTGTATCGTAATAATAGCAACATATAGGACTAGTTCTTATTGTCATTTGCATTGTTTTATCATTGTATATGAATTTATAGATGATTTCCGGAACTTTCCTACAAAGTCTCTTTCATTGGTATTTAATTTCTGGGAGGCAAGAAACCTCCTTTTTTTGTATTTTGCTGTTTCAGGGAAGTTTTTCGCCAGGAGAAGGACATTGAGCTTTGGAAGCACGCGAGGAGATCCACGAGGTCCAAACGAGGCCCGGTGGCAGGGGCCAACTTTAGGCCGCCCAACCAAGGCATGTTTGCTCCTCGAGCGTCACCTTGGCTATCCCTTTTTACAAACGCCTATGTTTCTCTAGAAAACATACGCCATATTTCCCCACAATTTATAGAGGCGGCGGCGGAGGCGAAAGTCCTCTCCTACTCCAAGAGAGGGCAGATCCTGCTGTGCCGAGGCCTCCAGAGAGGGAGAAATTTAAGCCATCATCGTCACCACTCCTCCTTGACGTAGGGGGATACATCTCCATCAACATATCCATCCTCCCCGACATCAGCACCATCTCCATCACCAAAATCCACCTCGTTCCCTCATAGTTTGTGGTTGATTGACCCCTGAATATCGTTTAAGTTCTATTTGCATGATTGTGATTGGAAACTTGTCTTTATTTGGTGGTGAAGTTATATTATCAGATTGTGTTTTAATCCATATGCCATTGATCCATATCAGGTTTCGCGGTTGTGAGTAGTTCCCCATGTTCCTGAGGGCATATGATGAATTGCCTATGATTTATGTATAGTATGCAATGAGTATTAATTTGATCAAGTTTTAATCTTTTATGTGGTTCTATGATGGTGATGTGCGAATGTTGACTGGATATTACTTCACCTTTATGGGCTCATAGGGTTGCACCTTAGTGTAATGGAGGGGGTAGGAAGGGACGGAATGACAGAAACCGTTTTCCAATTATTTTAGTTGCAATAGGGGGTTTAGATCAGGGACCCTAGAACTGACTGTTGTGGTTGGACATTTATGTCTTAATGATTATTTTGTATGGTCATGAAAAGGTTCTTAGGACCAACCATAAGGGGTTCACTAGCTCATGTGTATGGATGCACAGAATTAAACTTGACAAAATTCTTACGATGTTGTTCAAAAATCTTTATGCTACGTAATAAATCCATGCTGCCCCCAGGAACGTTTTTCACATATAAGTAAACACACTTGAGATTGTCCTCTTGCTGCATAGAGGATTGGGCTTTCTCTGAGAATTTAATTTTCTTTATTGTAGTTTACTTTTATTGCAAACTATAAACCCAAAAATACAAAACCACTACATCTTTTATTGTTTCACTTGTCAAATTTGCTAACCGATACCTTCAGCTCCTCATGGGTTCGACAACCTTTTCTTATTGAAAGGTACTACAATAGATCTCCTGCACTTGGGAGACATTAGTTAGTCATCTTCTTCAAAATAAATTCTTAAAGATGAGGGTATTGCACCACTTTAGCCAACATTGTGTCATGTGTGCCGACCACTTTGCCCTCGTCATCATATAAGACCACTTAATCATGTACGGGATCCTCATGTAGCCTCACCCCTCCTTGTTTTTACTCATCTTCGGTGTTTTCGGCTTGTTCATCTAAGTCTAACGCCCCTTCGACTACAAGAAAATCGTCATCCTCCTTACCGCAACTTGTCATCGTCTATAACCGGCAATGAAACCAAATTGTAGAAAGTGAAATTTCACAGTGCCAGTATCGGGCTCAATCATATGTTGGTTCAAGCATTTATCACACACATATAATACTCCCTCTGTTCCTAGATATAAGCCATATAAGTTTTTGAGGAAAATTTCAAAATATAAGGTGTATTGTGTCGTACCACTTGTATGGACATTTTCTTAGGGATTTGATTACGTTTTCTTGTCTTATGGATTTTTTTATTATCTCACGTCATTAGTTCAATGGTAATCCCACCAAATCATGATGTAATTTTCCCTCCATATGTGTTTTTTAATTTTCATGCCAAACCTTATATGGCTTACATATAGGAACGAAGGGAGTATCTCCTTGTAACTATTTATAGCAATATCTTAGAGTGATTATTTCACCATGAAAAATCATTTCTTCTATGGAAAGTAATTATTTAAATCACACCCACAATTCTAATTTGGGTAATAACATTATGACATATCCAAAGGAATCTTATAAATGTCAATTTAATAAGGATTATTTCCACCTTATCAACTCCTTAATTTTTAATTAATGGTTGCCAAGATAACACGATCAAATTACCAACTTCCTGTTTTTCATATACAAACCTAACACTATAAATTGACATGTGTACCTAATCCATCCTAACACATCTCAAGTGATCAATCTAACTGTGGTTTCTACATCTCAAGTTATCAACCCAAGTATACCCCATGGCATGCAAGGTGGCACCAATAGTTGTATCTTTGTTCGTAATAGCGATCATCTTCTGCAACAGTAAGTAATGAACATAGTACTAAAGCTTTACTTCAAATATTTTATGTCCTAATGGATTTTGGTTAATACAGGTACATAAGCTAAGTGCAATCAGCAACGCTACAAACTTCCTGGAGAATGTGATGGTATAAAATGTAGGGATTTTTGGACAAAACAGAAGTACCAATACGGGCAATGTGGTTTTAGTAGCGACCCTAATGAAAGTATTTGCTACTGTGTTAGCTGCGATAATAATACTTCAGTTGACCAACTAGCGGTGCCAGTACAGGGGGTCACAAATGAGGCATGAACATGTAATATATGATGGACACACCTCCAATGAGAGATTAGTGCTCTTAGTGAGGTTGTCATATTTAGCATGAAAATAAATTGTTGGTGACTAATAAAGTGATTCACTGGAACTATGCCATTAATATAAATTTTTATTTGTGTATGAAATTCTACAGAACCAAAAATGCTACCTTAGATTTGAACAACAATGCAATTTTACACCATATTTTCTTTTGTGACATATAGTTTGGTTCTTTAAAATCCCAGATAAGTCCCTAATCCCCAATCAACTATTTTTCCCATTCCCACTTGATGTTTCTCTTTCTCTCCTTCATGTCCCACTACTCCTCATCCTATCTATATAAGGATTTATGTCACTGTGCTTCCTAGATATTTGTTACAACACTGCCGTGAATTTTGGTGACCGTACCACTGCTAAAGCTTCCACACTAAACACCTTCAAGGCCATTTCATGGAAGTAGTGGCAACAATTAATATTTCAACAACTGTGTAGTGCTAGGTTAACCTACCATTTTCAAGGAAAAAATAGTCCTCTTACTAGATAGGTTTCCTTTTGGAGCTTTCTACACGGTGTACACCAGTTTTATTTCGTGGTTGAGTTTGTGAAGTCCCATATTATTTTAATCTAAATAGAGTCCTTGCAGTTTCACTAGAGAATGTGCATTCCAAATCCTTCCACGAATAGCCAACCAGACAAAAAAATTACACCTTAGAGGTTCCCACATCTTCCAGATTGACTTTGCAGAGATGTAGTCCACATTGGCTGCAAAGTGAGCAAGATAAAAAAGACTTGGAGCAAGAAGAACCGCTTGATTCCCATGTCCAAATCCAAGCATCTTCAGTGTCTAGGGTTAACTAAAAGCCCCTGATCGATCTCATCTCTCACAGTGCAATAATTTAGAAGAAGTCATGAATGGACAAAGGATTTTTGATATCAATCATCCAGTTGTTCTCAACGGAATCTTCAGCAACTGTTTTTCTCGCTTTGGTGATAGGATGTATTAACGTGTAAAAATCAGAAACAATTTCTTCCATAGCCTTAAATTGTAATTATATTTTGGTGATAGGATGTATTAACATATAAAAATTAGAAGCTTTGGTGATAGGATGTATTAACGTAATTATCCTTTGTTGATCATGTAAACCATCATATGTTGCCAATGGCTCAGTGCGTCTAATAGCTCCAGAGTGAACACCTTCAATTCCGCCATTGATGGATAACAAGGTCAGCTGCCAGCCATGGCGTCACCCACACTTGGTCTAGCTCGTCTCGCCGTCTGCATAGCCTCCTTCTCTTAGTCCCCGCCACCGGCTTCTCACCTCCTTTGTCAGGCTTCTCCCCAAAGCCCTGCACTGAATGGAGAAGATATTCGTGGCGCGTCTAGGGAGGGAGCAAGATGCGACGAGAGTGGGCGAGGTCATAGCTGCAACAATATCGTCACCTAGAATGGACACCATACCGCTATGGAAAAGGCAAATTGATAGCCATAATTGGTTATATAAGATCCATTTTGCTAGTTCTAGGTATGTCAATCTATGTGCGATTCTAGTTCTAGGTCAACCGAGAAATAAGTTCTAGCTTGACTGTACCATCATTAGATTGGCATCGTGATTCATACATACTCCTAGTACGAGAATTGCACATAGGTGTGCAATTGCTCATGAATGTGTAGTTGCACATACTTTTTTTCAATTGCACATGAGTTACACATGAAATTAGGTGATAGAATTAAGTTAGTTCTATGTCGACCGAGAACTAGCCGCACCAACATAAGATTCGTCCTCATAAATTTGAGAGATATAGGTTCCACTAATTGAGATATATATGGTGGTGGCAATGGACGTGGGCATGTTTCGTTAATTGAGAAATTCTTTGCGATATTTGAGGATGTGGTGCGTGATTTGTGTCGATACAATGAAAAGGCGATATTTGATCCAAAGGTAGAAATTCAGTGGGGAGATGAGATGCTATCTGGTGAGAAAAAAAAAATTTCATTGGCATGATATTTGTTACGCAAAATAAGAAAATACTTGGTTTGACTGAGATGACATTTCTTGAAGAAAAAAAAGAAAATATGAGGTATATTAATTTCTTTACATAGAAGAGGCTTCCAAGTTTAGAAAAGATTGACCGGAAATATACAATAATTTTTCTTTTTCTCAAGGGTTCCCAAGCTAAAAATATGCAAAGATAGCTGACGGTGTCCGCGAATCAGAGTTGTGGTTAGTGGAGGTGCTGGACGATCATAATTTTTCCAATGTTTAATGAAAATTGCAAAAGGTTTGGGCTGCATGATGGCTCGACTAGAGCTGTCATCTGTATCTATATCATCAATATTACAGATACAATGAAATTTGCTATTGATCAGCTATACGTAAACAACCAAGAATCATTAATGTTGAGAATCCTCTCAACAATGGGAGGGGAGGAAATTCTGTTGAATGCTATAAACCAGTCTCTACCGGTTTTTGCAATGGGTATCTTTAAGATACAAAAGCAATTATGCCAGGATATCAATGATGCAACGGCCAAATTCTGGTGGGGTAACACTGATGAACAAGGGAGAATGCATTGGTTTTCATAGTGGCTTATGTGTATCCCAAAAAAAATCGAGGTATGGACTTCAAGGACCTAAACCCTTTTAATCTTGTAATTCTTGCAAAACAGAGTTGGAGACTTTTATCAAACCCTGAATCTTTGTGTGCTCATGTATTTCGAGCAAAGTACATTCAGGATGGAAACCTTCTAAAGGATAGTCCGAAGAGTGGTTCATCATATGCTTGGCAAAGCTTGGTAGCAGGCTTACAAACTTTAAACGAGGCCATATTTGGAGAACTTGATCAGGTGAGAAACTTAACATATGGTAAGACCATTGGTTACCAAGCATTCCACACATGAAATGTGATCTGGCGTTGTGGAAAGTGCATTTTGCGGACACTAAATGAGCTGATTAGTCCACATACGGGTCTGCCTCAATACTAGGAAAAGACCTATCAGTGGCGCATGTTTTTGGGATTTTGTGGCGCATATTGGATGCGCCACAGAATTCACACCACTTTTTTTTCTGTGGCACATACCGATATGCGCCAAATTTCTGTGGCGCATGGGACTATATGCATCACAGATTTTTTTCGAATTTTAAAAAAAGCAGGGCCAGAGATCTAGCGCCGCCGCAGCCGCCAGAGGTGGGAGTCGCCGAAGGAAGGCTCGGCCGGAGGTGGGTGGAGGAGGGGGTCACCGGAGATGGTTGAGGAGGGGGAGGCCGCCGGAGGTGGTGGAGGAGGAGGGGGTTGCTGGAGGAGGGGGTCGCCGAAGGAGGAGGTCGCCGGGGTGGTGGAGGAGGCCATGGCCGGAGGTGGAGGAGGAGGAGGAGGTCTCTGGGGTGATGGAGGAGGCCACGGCCGGAGGTGGAGGATGAGGGAGGAGAAGGGGAGAAGGAGAGAAGGGGGAAGGGGAAGTGGAGGAGTAAATGAGAGGAGGGAAGGAGAAAAGGAGAGGAGGGAAGGAGAAAAGGAGAGAAGAGAAGGAAAAGGGCGCCGGCGGGATTCAAAATTTGAATCCCGCCCAAGAATTATGTGGGCATGTATGATGAATATGTGCCACATATTTTTTTTTACTCTTTTATTCATTTTTTGCCATCTATTCATTTAATATGGCATAATTAATATCTTTAAATCTATCGAAATTCAACAAATAATATATCCATTATTATCAGAAAATGTGAGGAATCCAAATATGACATTATTATTTTTAATAAAAAAATTATTTTTTATTCTTTGCAAATTTCAAGAAACTAAAATAAGTCAAAACGGTCTTCGGCGGTTGAATTCGAATGGGAAATTTTTGTGGCGATCATTTTGATATATTATACTATTTTCCGACATTGTATGCAGAAATGGTGGCCATTTGAAGTTTTCATGACGCTTCTTTGCAAAATACATCGAAATTCATGTTTTTCAATTTTCCCTACAAATATAACCCAAAGCGTAACTACATCTTAAAGGATTTTAAAATTTGAAGTTTTTATCATTTTCTTTTATTTTTTGCAAAACTGAAAAGGCGATCCACGGGAGTGGGTGGGATCTGATTTCAAAATTCAGTGGCGCATATTACAATATGCGCCACAGAATTGTGGAATCATCACATTTCTGTGGCGCATACTGACATATGCGTCACAGAATCTTGTTCCCCCATGTGCTGTGTCGGCCCCACGTGGGACCCATCAGAATTCTGTGGCGCATGGGACCATATGCATCACAAAATTTCTGTGGCGCATTTGTATTTTATGCGTCATAGAATTCCAATATTTCTGTGGCGCACCCACATTTATATGTGCCACATAATCCATTTCTGTCTGTAGTAGTGTCTTATGAAGACCTGATCTGAGCTAATCTGCTGCAAATTGATGCTGAGCAGATCCTTAGGATCCCCTTGAGCTCGAAGCTAGATGATAACATGCATGGAATTCTACGCAAAATTATCCGTTCTCTGTCAAATCAGCATACCATGTTGAATGGAATCACCAATTTGGGTCAAGAATTCGTAGGGCAGATGGACAAGGATCGGCGAGAGTAAATCCGGTATTAGAGAAGTTCTGGAAGATGCAAATTCGTAGCAAAATTAAAAATTTCACATGGAAGGCTTTAGATGGTATTGTGCCAGGGAGAGGATTCATTGCAAATCGACACATTTGAGTTCCCCGACGGTGCCTGGTGTGCCAAAGAGGACTAGAGGATATTTGACACTTATTATATACTTGTGACCGAGCTAGAGAAGTATGGTCTGAGATGGGTATGAAAGAGGTGATATTTGAGGCTCTAAAGACTGCTCGGTCAGGTTTGGTTGTTTTAGAGGAGTTATTGTGCAAACCAAAATCTAAAGCACCAGTTCTTGGTAATCTAGGATTATAGGAATCCATTTCCATTGTATGCTGGTATCTCTGGTGGCAGCGCCGTGAAATTGCGAAGGGTGTTTCTTTTTTGAATCCGAAAATATCTACTTTTGTGATCAATGCTTTAACTAGCAATCATGAAGCAGCTACAGTGAGATCAGTTATAAAGGATGCAGCTTGGGTGAAACCTGTGGGGGGAATAAGTAAATTGAACACATATGCATCGTTCTATCAGGATGGTTCGGGTGCTACAGGATTTGTTCTCCGAAACAACAGAGGAGAGGCCATTGCAGGATGTTACTGCCCCTAGAGTAGGTTCTCTCGCCGGGGACTGCAAAAGCTCTAGCCTTTGCTAAAAGTAATAAAANAAACACAAGTAGTACTGGTTCTTATTATAGTAAGTATATACTTGTTAAAAAAAACTAAGTATAATACAAATTTCAGAAACTAACATAATAAAAATAAAAAATATGAATGTTTCACATAAATCAAATTCCGTTCACAGAAGTAGTTAACTTTTTTTCTTGGCCACTAACTTTTTTTCATTTCAGAAAGCGGTCTATGACCTGGCTTATGGAATGAAATATAGAAGTCTTTTCTCTAGGAAGCGCTGATGCAGTCGTTCACGAAATCATCACAAATGTGATTACGTAGCACATTCTTCACTACTTCTATTGCCGAAACACCTCTGAGGTTGATGCATTGGCAGCGGGTAGTAGCTTGAGGAGCCGATAGAGCAAAGGAATGGCTGATAGTTTCTTTGTACTGACGATCAGCTTGGCAAGTTTAGGAATAGTTTTTTAGTCCAACAAATCTTTCATCGGCTCGCACATTAGTATGATAATGCGAAGGGAAAGCTCATGATCAAATCCTTCAGTTGGATGGAATCATAATCAGCTTAAAAACACGGAGGACATGTACGTCCACTGTTTGATGGACCTTCGTCGAAATCTTGGTTGTATTCGGTGGACGTTTCTTTTCAAATTCAAAAGGCAGTATATTATATCTTTCGGATTTAATAATACTCAGGTGTCTGAGATTAGCTTAAGTCTCAATCGACGTACAGAGTCGTGCCGTCCGTTCTCACGTCAAGACTTAAATTTTGGAGCAAATAGAAAAAAGAACAACGGGAGTAACTAGCGGAAAGTAGTAGTGGCTCCCGAGCTCCAGTGCTCCTGCTAGTTAAAAAAATTCGAAAATCGTATTTACAAGTTTTAAAAAATGTGAAAAAAATCCAGATGTAACCAATAGTGTTGTCCTACAAACGTGTAAAATATCGAGTTCAAATACTTAATATTACGAGCTACAGAAAAATGACAAATCAGATAAAATTTGGTGGTGATTTGAAAATGTACATACTTAGATCTAAAACTTTGTCATTTTTGTGTAGAACAGTACACACTTATTTTAAGTTGATTTTTTTGTAGATTTGTGGAATCACCATTGGCTACATCTGTGATTTTTTTCCCATTTTTTGAAACTCGCAAATAGTTTTTCGAATTTTTTAAAACACCAGGATCATTGATGCTCAGGAGCACGAAATCTCCACTCGCTAGCTAGGACTTAGTCGACTAAGAGCAACTCCAGCCGTTGGCCCCCCAGGCCGAATTGCCGGCGATTTTTTGGGCCTGTTGGGGGGGGGGGAGGGGGGCGCCGGCGGAAAAAAACGGTGTGGGGGCAGCCCGATTCCCAGCCGTGTCGCCCCCCAACCCGGCGTTTTCTGGCGAAAATAATCATAGAACCCCATTTTACTAGTAAATCCATTATTTTTAAAGCAAATTTATCATTTGTATCAAATAATTCGACAGAAAAATTATTACAAATTATTTAAAAATCTAAAATTTAAAACAAGTTTTTAAAATCAAATTACATAAAACCTAGACCTCGCCTTTGCGCCTCCACAGGTGCTCCACCAGACCTTGCTGCAATTGATCATGAACTACTGGGTCTCGATCTCCTGACGCTTTGCAAGGTAGGCAGTCCATGATTTCGGTACAGGCAGACGCTCGCTCTCCTCTGGATCCTCGCCCACGAGAGTACCCTGTCTGAAGTATGGCACCTTCTTCTCCTTCTCATCTACTGGATATTCCGCTCGTCTCTCAATGATCATGTTGTGCAAGATCACACAATAACAATTTAACCCGATTGCAACTGAAAAATTATCCCAGTTACAACCCCAATTATAATTAAAAAAATATCTTAGTTGCAACTACAATTACAAGTGAAAAAATATCTCAGCAGCTACAAACCCCACTTAAAACCAACACAAAAACAACCCATACACGGGATCGGTCATGCTCCAACTTAATTATCTATCGACAAAAAATAACAAATCTTAAAAAATAGGACAACACAACAAAGGCACAATGAAACGTGCACCAAGCTGGCAACAATAGAAGAAAAAAAAGAGACTCACATAGTCACATGACATACTACGCTACTTCTAATTCTTTTGTACAGAGTGAAAAACAACCAAACATAGCTTCTCTGATGAGAAAAGGCCCAATCAGATAAAAGGCTGCTCGAGACTACCTGGACTAACGGGCCAAACAAGAAAAAAACAGCCCATGGAAGAGAAAGCGACGCAACGCAACGCAGGCATGATCGTGCCGTTCCGCGAAATCTCATTGATAAGAGATCTCTAGCAGTGACCGAAAAAGGTGGAACCGAAAACCCCGTTTGAGGTTCACTTTTGGGTTATTTGCGACTCGAAAAAGCTCGGCACAGAGCAGAAACTGTAAATGGAACTGGAAATTTAAATATATATTTTCATTGCCGCGAACGAACGGACGAACAGCGGCGGTGATCACCGGTTTATAACCAAAATACGCCGCCGGTGATCACCGGAGATGCAAAAGAGTCTGGCTACAAACCTACGCTAGCCCTAACCCTAACCTAACCGATCTCGCACGCGGCGCGGCGGCGGAGCGGCGCCGCTCTTCATTCGTCGCCGGAGGAGACGACGACGGGGTCTGCGAGCGAGTCCGCGAGGGCCTTGTTGAGGAGCGCGTCGTTGAGCTCGACAGCGTGGCGGCGCTGAGCCTGGAGCTCCAGTTCCTCCGCCGCCGACCGCTCGCAGATGGTCGCCACGACGGCCTCGACGGCGTTGTCGGGGATGAAGTCGGGGGCGGACATCGACCGCCCGAACGCCTCGGCGTCGTACTCCTCGACCTCCTCATCCTCCTCCGGCGGCGGCGGCGCCCTTCTCACCATGAAGCGGGAAGAGCTTCCCGCGCCGCTCGAACTCCCCTGGCCGCTCCTGGCGGCAGCGCGGAGGCGGTCGAACTCCGGCACCGCGCGTTACTGGAGCTTTGGTGGCACCGCCGCGCCATACTTGGTGTAGTACTTAGCGGCCTGCTTCCGCGCGTCGTCGACCTCACGGCCCGCTCCCTCGCCTCGTCGGAGAGATTCGACGGGTCGACGACGGAGCGGGAGGGAGGACGCCTCGCGCTTCGGCGTCTTCATCTTCGGTGGCATGGCGATGCGGAGGAGGTTGATCTGGGCGGAGGAGGGACGGATTGCTCGTCGGAGGTGGGACGGCGGAGGGACGGATTGCTCGTCGGAGGAGGCGGAGGGACTGGGGCGTGAACTGGAAATGGGGCGCCGGCCGCTACTTATCCAGATCCACACCTCGGATTCTCAGGCGCCCGAAAAAGCTTTTCGGACCGAGCCGGCTTTACGGGCTCTGTTCTGGCCCAAAAAATGACCTGAATCCGTAAAGCCCCCAAATGATTCCCGGCGCGCGTGCGCTATGTCGTTTCTTGGCGCACGCGACTGTCGGAACGGCAGCCAGTGGGGGTCGACGCAAACGACGCTACACACACACGCTGATAGGTGGACCAGAAGGTGGGCCAGTTTTTTGTAGCGCTGACGAAGGGTGTGCCTGGTATATTTGAATTTCGGGAGACGCGCTGTGTGGTTTCTTCCCCGTCCGTTTCTCCCCCAAATCTCTTTTCCCCATTTCTCCCGGCGATAAGCTAGGGTTTGGCATCGTCGCGTCGATTTGCCCAGCCGGCGAGAAGAAGCAGGTGCGGGACCTCGCGCCGGCGTTTGTCTCGTGTTCGCGGCGAGTTTTTGCGGCTTCGATCCATGGAGGCGGACGGCGCGGGCGGGAATCTCGTCCCGGCGAAGCGGCGGAGCGGCGAAAGGGGGCGCGACGAGTGGGGGCTGCGCCGTGGTCTTCGCGCTGCCGGCGGGAGCCCGCGCTGCCATGGATGCGGACAGGGCAGAGGTCCTCTTCTGACCCGGACGGGAATCGCGTCCCGGCGAAGCGGCGAAAGGGGGGCGCGACGAGTGGGGGCGGCGCCGTGGTCTTCGCGCTGCCGGCGGGAGCCCCTGCTGCCATGGAGCGGACAGGGCAGAGGACCTCTCTGACCCGGACGGGAATCTCGTCCCGGTGAAGCGGCGGGAGCGGCGAAAGGGGGCCCGCGCCGAGCGGGAGCGCGCCGCGGTCTCTTGCGCTGGTGGTGTGGAACGCGCAGGGCCCGGTGAAGCTGGCAGGAACATCGGCCTGGCGAATCGGGGAGAACGGCGTCAGGAGGCCGAGGTGCAGCCGCGGATGTCCACGGCAACAGAAGCTGGAGGCCGTTGCTCATGGTTTTGGCGGGGAAGGCTCTCACCGACGCGCGAGAGGGAGAGCCCCCCCGCCATGGCCCAGCCATCGTGAAGAGGAAACGGGGAGCAATTTCTCTGGCCTCGCGCGCCTAGCTCGATGGAGGAGCATCCAATCCAGACCGATGCGTCCATGGCTTCTCAAGGTCTGCCTCTGGTAAGTGTTCTCTTACCAAAACAGCTACAGATTTGCAGATTTTGGGGAGATTTTCGCGAATGAATAGGAGTACATGATCTGGTCTGGTAGCATTATGAGTATTTGCTTTGGGTAGCCCCACATGGGGATTGGAGGATTTGTGTTGGGAGTTTCTGGCCATGATTATGGTCATAATGTAATGGAGTAGGAGTACATGATCTGGTCTAGTAGCATGTTTTGTTTGTGCATTTCTCTTAAATGAAGTAGGAGCACATGATCTGGTCTAGTAGCATTAGGGAGTACTTTTGCTAGATATATATGTACTGGTTTAAGCAACTAAGACATTGGGATGTTGCTTTTGGTTTGGTTGTATCGAGCAAGTTTCAATTTCGAACTATACTATGCGGTTCATGTACTGTAGATAAGTAGTTACTGGTTAAACAACTGAGACCTTCAGTTGTTGCTTTTTGATTCAGTTGCATTGAGCTAGTTTCAATTTCG
Organism: Puccinellia tenuiflora; assembly: GCA_012064385.1. Classification (NCBI taxonomy): domain Eukaryota; kingdom Viridiplantae; phylum Streptophyta; class Magnoliopsida; order Poales; family Poaceae; genus Puccinellia; species Puccinellia tenuiflora. The sequence continues at coordinate 70,105 of QRDG01002331.1, read as the reverse complement.
AAATAAACTATGCAGTTCATGTGCTGCAGATAAGTAGTTACTGGTGAAGCAACTGAGACCTTGAGTTTGTTGCTTTTTTGAAATCAGTTGCATTGAACAAGTTCTTTTTTTCGGAAAAAACTATGCAATTCATGTGCTGCAGATTTGTAGTTACTGGTACATGTAGCTTTTTGTTTTTTATCTTTAATGACCTATCATCTAAGATGTTTTTTGTGTTTTACCTTTTTTTTGTGTGTACAAAACAGCCGATGGTATCTGATGTCACACGGAGAGTGCCCGCTGCACAGCAACCCCGTGCTGCGCAACGACCTGATGCTCAACCTCGCAAACAACAACCACCTGCTGCGCAACAACCATCTGATGCACGACAAACTCGCACCTCACCTCGCAAACAACAACCACCTGCTGCGCAACAACCATCTGATGCACGACAAACTCGCACCTCACCTCGCAAACAACAACCACCCGTTGCGCAACAACCATCTGGTGCACGACAAACTCGCACCTCACCTCGCAAACAACAACCACCCGCTGCGCAACAACCATCTGGTGCACGACAAACTCGCACCTCACCTCGCAAACAACAACCACCCGCTGCGCAACAACCATCTGGTGCTTAACCAGACGCACATCAACCGCCCGCTTGCACAACGACCATCTGATCAACCTCGCAAACAACAACAACCGGCCGTTGCACGACCTGCTAAGGTTGGTATCAGGAGAACCAGGGGGAGGAACCGCGCTTCAACCAGCGAGGCTTGTCAAATTAAACAAAACCCTAACCCCCGATCAGAAAAATGTGATCAGGGCTGCAGGTTTTGGTGGTTTGTTGCTACTCAAATGCACCAAATGCCAGCAAAGTTCAGCAAGTGGGTGCTGAGGTGCTATGATCACAATAAGTCGGAGATAGTTTATAAGAGGGAGGGGCAGAATAGTTGTTGATGAGGATAGTGTACGTAGAATTCTCGGGCCGCCTGATGACGGGTATGGAGTCAGCTATGAGTTGGACCAAGATGCCACAACATTCATCATTGAGCAGTACGGATTGGGCTCAGCACCAGAAATCACAGCACTGTGTGACGCAATCAAGGCTATGAACGGCGCAACGGATGAGAAGTTCTTACGTGCTTGGCTTATACTAACTATAAGCCTTTCCTATGCCCGACCACCGGGTTGTGTGTAAGTCCTCGATGCTACAAGGCTCTGATGAACCTGGAAGACGTCCCTCACTCCAATTGGTGCCGGTTTGTAGTTGAGCAACTAATGGCTGCTGCAATGATCTCAAACAAAGACTCATTCTGTGCTTGCATTTACCATTTGATGGTAAGTTCTTCGTGCAGGTGTTAGAGAAACCAATTTGATTTTTTTTTTAATATGACATGTGAACTCATATATCTGTTCCTCTTTTGTGTGTAGGTTTTATACCTAGATTCCGTTGAAGTGGACCTGGAGGTTAGTCAGTCCGCAATACGGGCTGAGGCATGGACTGGTCCGCTCATTGCAGCCGTGTTGCGAAGGATACGAAGGATGATGGAGATTATGGAAAATTACGTGTAAGCCTTTATTTTTTTTCCTAGATATTTTTTTGATTAGGACTACATATTGTTCCTCTCTTTTTAAAGCATAAGCAATTCTTTTTTGTGTTTTTCTCCCCCTTGTTAACTTGTTTTCTACCTACCTTTTTTCTCCATCTTTTATGGTACAGCTCAAGATGGGGTGGGGGCATTGTGAGGGACAGGTTGTTTGGCGGTCTGTCGGTTGCAGAAGCATTTGTTGCACAATGGTTCCACCAGCTTACCATCATGAGGTAAACAAAACAGCACTAAAAGTTGCTTTTTCACGAAAACAGGAAAATATTATAGAGAAGCAACTTATGCATATGCAAACCTGCTTTTCTAAGCTCATCAGGAAGCAACATCATTTTTATTTCTATACTTGCTTTTTCCCCTGTGTCTTCCTTCACACCAAACTGTGCTTGCTCACTATATTGTACAGAGAACAACTAAGCATCAGTCAAACTGCTTTTCAAAGATCATCCAGGAAGCACATCAATAGTGTATAGTTGCTTTTGTTTTGTCTGTCAACATTATTACATGCTTATTTCTGCTTTTCATGATTTTTATCTTTTATGAGCCCTCCAATTAACATTTCTTTTTCTTTTTTGTCTTGTCTGCAGAAAAAAAAGGAAGCTTGCAGTTTTGGTGAACGATATGTGCTCAGACTTTACAAAAAATTGGTAAACATGGTACATGGGATCATTAAGTTGGACGAGGATGACCTGGCGGCTAGCATGGGTATGAGACAGAGGACGAAGCGGAGGCGCTGTACAGAAATGCCTCCAAGAAACATCAAACAACATGGCAGCGAGAGTGATGATGAGGAGGATGCTGACGACGAGGAAGATGGCGAGGATGAAAAAGATGTTGATTATGAGGACGGGAATGATAGTGGAGAAGATGGTGATGACGAAGTGGAAACAGCGGGGGTGGCGGTGCTGAAGATGGCGAAGATGATGAAAATGAGGAGGGTAGTGATGATGATGGAGAGGGCGATGATGAGGGAGAGGGCGATGACGAGGACGAGGGTGATGACGAGGAAGAGGGCGATGACCCAGGAAGAGCAGGCCATGACGACGAAGAGGTTGATGACAAGGAAGATGGTGACAGCGACGAGGCTGCTGGCGTTGACGTGCTAAACCTCCGGGAACCAATGATTGGTGTAGGCAGCACAGACCAACTATGGAGTCCAACGAGAGAAGACGGACTCGACAGTGATGTACAAGTCGAAGAGGAAATTATGGAGTCCAGAAGCGAATCCGACGAGGGGTTGACAATGAGTCAGTGGCTACGACCTGACAGTGCCTTTAAGCAAGCCAGTCACAGCGATGAACAGCCACGGGTTTCCAAAATGACGGAGGAACACAGGAAGACGCTATTCAGTATAGTTAGTACGGAAACAACATCAAGCAAGTACTCACTGATAGAGGTACCTGAAATCGTCGACCTGGAACAGGGATGGTTGAAGACATTTGTACTAGAGCAAGTATTGAGAAAAGAGCAACCAAGTTTGGCTGGCATCATCATGGAGGAAATGTGCCCAAGATCTTTATGAAGCAAATTATTTAGAGAAATGACAGGGTTTGATGCATTAAGGAAGAAGCAAAGGAGTGTAATACCAAACACAGTGGATGCAATACCCATATCAGTGTTGCCTCATGGGCTGCCAGTGGGGCAACCACCCAGTGCTGTGTTGCCTGGTGGAGTGATCTCCACAGAAAAACAACAGACAGCAGCAGTGTTGCCTCATGGGCTGCCAGTGGGGCAACCACCCAGTGCTGTGTTGCCTGGTGGAGTGATCTCCACAGAAAAACAACAGACAGCAGCAGTGTTGCCTCATGGGCTGCCAGTGGGGCAACCACCCAGTGCTGTGTTGCCTGGTGGAGTGATCTCCACAGAAAAACAACAGACAGCAGCAGTGTTGCCTCATGGGCTGCCAGTGGGGCAACCACCCAGTGCTGTGTTGCCTGGTGGAGTTCCAAGCACTCAGAACATTTTTTTACCGGCAAAGTTGCATTGTCTCCCACCACTAAGTCGCAAGGTAACACACACACAGACAACTGCGATGCATGAGGGAAGCACACAATCAGGTCTGGAAAGAACAACATCAGCAGATAACATTGCCACAGCTTCTTGCGGGAATGGCAGAATAGATGTAGATGCAAAATCCATGCGAAAGAGCTATTCTGCCTCAGATGTTGGAGCATCAGTGCTGGTTGATGACTGGGAAGACATTTGGGACCCTGCAGAAGTCGACAGAGTTTATAAGGAAGCAGAAGAGATGGCTGCAATGAGGAAGCAAAAGAACAAGGTGTAGCTGATGCTTTCCGTACTCCTGCAAAAGGAACCGCAGCAGCAAATCCAATCACCATTGGATCATCAAGCGGCACAGTGAGCACACCTATGCAACAGCCACACCAAAGGAGGATCTTGAAGCTTCCAGCATGCAAGAGGTCACCTTCTGTCGACTACAACAGCAAGACCACTTTTGCATGTTCTAGGGAAGCAACTGAAGCTTATGATGCTGTTTTGTCGATTGGACGAGGGACGTCCAGAGCTAGGAGTACTGATAAAAGGTCAGACCTTCTTCATATAATGTAGTTACATATTGATTGCTACTTTTTTGCTTCTTCACATGTGTCATTTTTCTATAAATCACAGTCCAACAATCGTCGACCATACAAACTACTGGGTCACAGCAACTGAGCTTGCTCAGTCAATGAAGCCAAGAGGGCAGCTCAAGGACACCGTCGTCGAGATAGGGATACAAACAATAATGCACAACATGCCCCCTGGCTCGAGGAAGATAGTGATGCCTTTACGAATAGGGGTAAGAGCAATACACAAAAAGCAACTTATACCCTGAGTTGTTGCATATATGTCTGTGCTGGTTAAGCAATTTATACCCTGAGTTGTTGCATATATATGAGTTTCACCTTTTTTGAACAGATTTGGCTACTGAAGAAGGAATGGTTCAGGAATGAAGTCAGGAAGGTGTTTGATAAGAACACGATGCGCTTGGACCGCCAAGATATGGTAAGATTTTTGTTGCCTCTTGTGTATGAAAGGTTTTTTTTCCTTTTGTTATTAGTTGCACTACATCTCACCGTTGCACATTTTTTGTTTCCATGAAAAAAAAAACAGATCATGTTCCCAATTCTACAAGAACTAACTGAAGCAACAAATGGAGCAAAAGCAGTCAACCACTACTTCATCGTTACCCTGAATATCAGGGACAGAAGGTTCGAAGTTTTGGACTCACTAAGGACACTGGAAGACAAATCATTGGAAAAATGCGCAAAGGAGGTTATCGCTGGGATCACCCTATACTGGGAAACGCAATACCAGTTGCAAATAGATCAATTCAAACTCATGGACATCGAAGTGCCTAAACAAGATAACTCGTAAGCAGAGAATCCTGCTTTTTTTTTTTTGCTTTTCTGTCTGTATACTCTGTTGTTGTTTCCCTAACATTTTTTAATTGTTGCTCTTTCTAATCTATTTCCTTTTTTTTCTAATAGCGATGATTGCGGGGTGTACACTCTCCAGAATGCATTAATGTGGCAAGGAAGGTTGCTGCCAGCATATGGACCAGCAAACATCCCAAACATCCGAAAGCTTCAGACACACTCGTTCTTGAAGTGCGAAAGGAATAAGATAGATTGGAAGGACATCCTCAAGATCAAATAGAGGAGAACGGTAAGCGTCCTTTTTTTTCTCGTACATTAACGTCTCTGTGTATTCTCAGGGTATCTCTGGTAGAACATTTGTTGCCTAGTTTGCAAGGTATGAAAACACAGAAAAGCCAACGCTTTTTCTCAGATCTCAAGATTCCAATCCACAAAGAAAAGCAACAAATCATTTGTTTAAGCAACTATAACAGCATAAAGTTGCTTCTCTGGATGAGCAACTTCAATTCAACTCTTCAGTTTTCTCCCCACTAAACAATAAGCATAAAGGGAAAACAAAAAAGTTTCCTAACACAGCTTACAACCATGTTTGCACACAAAAGCCTGTATCACTGATCAAACAACCGGACCCATTTGGAGTGCACGGCCAGCCAACGTTTCTTGCAAGTTGAAATGTTGTGACCTTCTTCACCACAAAAGCCACATATAATTGACCGTTTAGGCTGCAGTTCTAACCCAGAAGGGTATCTCTGCTTTCTAGGTCCTTTTGTTGATGATCTCGGTGGGTTACCAAGTATCAACAGATTTCTTGACGAGCCAGCAGCTGGGGCAGCAGGGTTGTGTGGCAAGGGAACTTCAGAACCATCAGTTGGTTGTTGCATCGTACGAGTAGCACCTGCAGCACGGGCAACAGGTGGGGGACCACTAGACTGTGTTGAACTAGGCATCCCAGCAGACACCGCAGGCATTAAGCTTGGACCTGCCCCAGAACCAACATCACCCCGGAGACGACCTTGGCCTGCAGCTTTTTTTTTCTCATTGTTTTGTTGAACTGGTTAATCTCAGTTTGCATTGCCTTTAGATGTCGATCAACAATCCCGCCTAAAGCCTCTGATCTGCTAGCCTGTCTGCCAATTTTGGAAAACGTGTTAGACCAATTAGCAAGTTTGATTTGCTTTCTTGCTTCTGCGGGTAGCACATCACCACGCCCCTGTTGCCCTTGCTGGTTCTGCTGTTCCGGGCCACCATTTCTTCTGGAACAGCAGACTGCGTCCACCGTGGTAATATGTACCGATCCGGTATCCTATCAATGCCAATGTGTGTAAAAACTTTCAGCACATGACAACAGAGAAGTCCATCTCTGGTGAATTTGCAGCACTCACATCTGTATTCACTTTCTCCCACCGCAGCAAAAACAACATACTCCCTCGAACCATAAACAGGGCACCACAAGTTGTTAGGAACCAGGGTGTACAAGTTGTTGCCTTCCGGGCGCACGTTGTACCTACCTATCCTTTCGAACTCATGCCTAAACCTGTAGTAAATGTCGCGAGTGTACACTTCAAGTGTTTGCTTCTCGATGGGGTAGGGCGACCAAGTCCTACATTCAAGAACATCCGTGCGGTAATCATTACCCCCTTCCTTGACAAGGATGTGGACCTGAATCTTCTGGTACTGTTTGACAAAGTTTAGGATAGAGTTGTGGGGATTCACATATCTCTTGAGAACCGCATTGAAACCCTCGCTGCGTTGAGTGGACTGTAAGAAGGGGAAAAAGCAACTTTGGAAATAGCACGGAACCCATGTTTTCCTAATGGCGTACAGCGCTGCCAGCTCTTTATGCCCTGCAACATCATACTTTTCCAGCATTGCTGCCCATTTTGCTTCAAACTCCTACGGTGTCAAACTGAAATCGATAATGTAGTTCAATTCCTGTGTCAGTTCCGGGTTCCTGGCCAGGAACCCACCCATGTGCTTCTGCGCATTCTGCATGATGTGCCACCGGCAGTTGCGATGGATAGTAGTGGCGAAAATCGCAGAGATTGAAGCCCTCATGGCAAAATCTTGATCAGTGATTATGCAAGTGGGAGCTAGACCATCCATTGCGTCAAGAAAAGTCTGAAGTAGCCAATCAAAACTAGTTGCTTTCTCATCCCTCATGAAACCACACCCAAGCATAAATGATTGCCCATGACGGTTGATTCCAATGAACGGAGCAAAAGGCATGCTATACACATTCGTCATGAATGTCGTGTCAAACGATATGCAATCATGATATGCTGACTTGTAAGCTTTTCTTGCTAAGCCATCAACCCAAAACAGATTCTCGACCCTTTCCTCTCTGTCCAACTTCAAGCGAAAAAAGAAGTCAGGGTCATCCTTTCGAATCTCACAGAAGTAGGCAAGCGTTTCAGTCATGTCACTATCTCTTGTTTCTGATCGCCACTCAGTTCGCTTGTTGCTTATTGCTTTTGCCGTGTAAGGGACAAACATCTCAGTCCCATAAAACGACGACATGACCTGCATCATTCTACCAGTTTCTATGTTGCAATCATGCAACACTCGCAGGAAATCCTCTTCTTCCTTTGGTATCCCCTGGTGTGACCTAAGGTATTTCTTCAGTGAAGGTTTGACTACCATAGGATGGTTGTGATCGCCAATGTAGTACTTGACTACCCATTTTCCATTCTCATGTTTTACGACCATTCGAGCCCTGCACTTTGTTTGCTTTATCACCTCCCTTCTTCTCGTTTTCTTTGCGGATTTGCTCGACTTGCTAGAACCTGACCGCCTGCTGCCTGATTTTGATTCATCATCTCCACCATCCTGGTCACCATCCTCACTATCATCATCAGCACTGCAGCAGTTGCTTGACAATTTTTCCACCGGAACCTCGTCTTCCGCCGGTTTCTTGAACCTGTTGCACACAAACTGTTGCTTTTCCAATTCTTTTGTGAAAGTATTCCTTCTGTTTGTGTTTGCCTTGATGGAGAACCCCACCTTGAGAGCATATTCATTATAGTGGCTTCTGGCATGGATCAACGAATCGAACTTCATCCCAACATAAGGCTCCTCGGGGTCATACAACAGGTCTTGCTCACTAGGGTCGACGTCCCCATCATGCACATTAGCATCAGGAATCCCCAAACCTGCAATACCACCATCCGCACCACCAGCACTTGCATTGCCATCAACAAAATCTGGATCTGGCGACTCATCAATAACCTCAACATTCTCCAATGGTGCATTGCCATCATCCATATCAAACGGCAACTCGTTAAGGTCAATACCAGCCATCCTGCATGACGAAAACACAAAGAACAGTAAGCAACAAGTTTGGCAATCTGCACAGCTAGAAAGCAACAAATAAACATGATTGCATTTTCAGTTTTTTCGAATTTTGGAACTTGCTCAATACAACCAAGAAAATAAGCAACAAATTAGGGTATAAGTTGCTTTAACCAACAGACACATGTATTACACGAATATATACATGTTGTTCAATAAATACTTGCTCACCACAACCAACTAAAAGGCAACATATCATGGTCTTAGTTGCTTTTTTTACATTTTTGTGAGTGCTGCACTTGGATCACAACTTGCTTACCACAGCCAACAAAAAGGCAACAAAACATGTTTCTAGTTGCTTTTTTTTTCCACAGATGTGAGTGCTACAGTTGAATCAAAACCTACTCATGACAACAACCACAAAAGCAACAGTTCATGGTCTTAGTTGCTTTTCATTTGGTTTCTTCAAAACACTATTTTTAGTTGCTTCTCCCACACAGTTGTTCTGCTATTTACATCTACTGTTTGTTGATTTCTGCAGGAAGAACAGCAAAGGAGGTGGGCGAAAAAAGGACAGAAGAGGGGGATGGAGTCCACAGTCCCATCAGATCAAGATCTCCTCCAGGCCAAGGCTTTTTTTCATGTCACGTGCTTGGAAGATCCAGTAGTCTAGAAACCAGATTTGAAGAAGAAAAAGAGAAAACAATGCAAGAAACTGAGAAAAAGAGATCCAGGGGATGTAGTCCTGTGATTTTTTTACCTGACTATGGCGTTGATCGTCCTCTTCTTTTGGTTCTTTAGTTGGATTGATAAATCGCCATGGCCATGGAGCCGTCCTCTCTTTGCTTTTGTTGGGTTTAGATCTGGAGCAGGTAAGGATCTGTGGTGGGTGTTGTTTCTGGACTGGGGTTGTTTCTTGCAGGAAAAGGAGTCGGACGAGCCCCGCGTCCTGCGCGTCCTCGCACGGCGCACGTGGGCTGTCGGACGCTTTCCGTTTTCGGACACGCCGTGCGTTCGGGGTTGGTTCGGTGGCGCTCGGGTGGCGTGCGCCCGGGGTTGGTTCGGTGGCGCTCGTGTGCCACCAAGTCGCGTCCCGTAAAGCCGCCGGAAGTTTACAGTTTCCGGAGCTTTACAGTCACTGCTAGAGATGCTCTAAGCTAATTCTTAACGCACGAACTGTATAAAATCAAACAGTTCTCATGTCGACTGAGAATTAAGTAATTCTCAATCAACTGAGAATTAGGAAATCCGTTTGTTGTATGGTATGCTGACATTAATAAGTGTTGTCATGGCTGTCATCATTACTCAACCAAAAAAAGATTGAAAAAGAAGTAAAGCAGTATTGTCTGGTCAATGTATTTTACTCATGTATATATATTGAATTAAGATACAACACGCAACACTGAACTGAACAATCAGTTAACACTTCACAGTACGGGAACCAAAATTTCAGAGGTTGATATCGCTATCTGTCACACAAGGCCATCCACTCAATAAACAACAAGAAAATCCAGGGGATCAGGCACACATGCGGCTCAACCATCCGTACCGAAACAAGGGATCATACCCACATTCTTTTGGTAAAAAACACGGAAAATCATTGGCGATCATACCAAGCAAGCGGAGAGTCTAACAGTGGTACGGAGACTACAAATCGCAGGATTAACATCAAGGTAAGGTTTCACGGTGGCACACTGCAGCTGCTACGAGCAAACCTCACATAGATCCAGAGTGACACCACCACAGTTACCAAGCCGGAAGCAGAGAAGCTTCCTAAGATCATCATAGCAAGCAGGCACACAGTCTGACTACATGGCAACACGAACAGCTAACACAGACATCTTAGACCAAATTTTTTTTTCAAGAATTCATTTTTCCATTTTTAACTATCAAAATAAACAAAATCCATCCTAGTGGATGCGTGTGGTAAGAAAAAATCGGTAATCTATTCCTTAAAAAAAATCTTGTAGGCATGTCAGCCGGTTCCTCCTCGATCCGGTGAGGTGGGGTGCTCACCTCTGTGCCCGACGGTGAAGGAGTTGTTGAGACCTAAGATTACGACCCTACCATATGCAACGTAACTACAGCCCAAAAATAACAATGCCATCCAAAATTGAGAGTTAAATCGCTGGCGATCATCGAACCTTACCTAAACCCACACAAGAACAGCGAAAACGAGACTTAAGTCAGGCGCTTCTCCTGATCGAACGGTCGGAGCTGCGTGTCGGTCTGCATCGCGGCCAACTCGATAGCGGCGACATGCTCCGCGCCGTGACGATCTTCCATGTCGATGCTTTTGAGTTGTGACGAATGGCCCGCTTCGGGCTAGTTCTAGGAAGGAGACGATGACGAGACGTACTTTTGGAAATAATCGTCGTTTTTTGCTAATTGACACGGTTTGAGTGGAAGGGGGTGACAAAATCGTGTGATTTCACCAACTAGCAGGGATGTTTTTGCCAAAATATAATGCTGGACATGTCCAGCGTGGCAGCATACTATTGGATTCGGACTAGATGGACCTATGCATCACCCGACGGTCAAGTTTTGTGTATCTCTGTACCACAACTTGCAAGTTTGTGTATGAAAATGCACATCCCATACTACGGCTGTTATTAACTCTTTGTGGAATCCGTCACGAACGCCGCCGGCCCACACGATGAAGCTCCCCAGCGTGGCGCCGCTTATGCTGAAGTGTAGAACGCGTCTGTGCGCCATGTGATCGCCCTTGCTCCTCCACCACGTACGTTGTGCAGGTTGAGAACCGGTCGGAAGCGCCGGGAGCACGTTGAGCAGAAGCTCGCCGGCAAGGCCCATGCACTAAGGTTATGGCACCGATCGACGCTCCGCACGAGACGTCAGCCCACGAGCACGACGCGTAGGATGCCCAGCTCTCCCGTCCACCAGCACGGCGCACTGACTTATGGCGGAGTTGTTCGTGGCCGACGCAAATGGATTCGTGCCGCACTTGTTCCACCTCCTCCGCGCGGCGGTGACCCTGTCTCCTGATGCCCTCGGGAGTGTAGGGTGTCGGCGGCGTTCGGGAGTGCGGAGATGTCGATCAATGTGTAGCTCTTTGTCGTTGAGCAGCAGCACAGGCAGGAGGGTGCCGTTGAGGGCGTTCCCAGAGTGATCGACGCTGCCAGGAGACAAAGATGGCGAGCGGGACGCCGTGGCGGTGACCGCGGACGCGTCCTCGGCGACAACAGCGACTCGTATTTTGGAGACGTCCCGCGCGTCGGCGTTGCGGCGTGGCAGCGCAAGGTCGAGCGAAGCGGCGGTACTCCTTCAAGGGGCTCCTGGAGGTGGCATAGCTGGGCGCGGTAGGCCGACGTGTACAGCTTCGCTGCCCCACCGAACTCGGTGTCGGGGAGTGACGGCGCCATGGCCCTTTCGCGGTGGCCTTACGTGCAAACTAGTCCGCCTCCTTCCGGCGTCGCTTTGGGCGTTCATGTTCGTGGCGACGCTCGCTCGTGGTGAGTGTGCTACCGATCGCCCTGGTGTTCTCTCCCGGTCTACCTCGTCGCCACACTACAAGCAGCATCAGCTAGAACGCGACGCAAGCAACAGCACTATCATCAGCCCACGACAGCAAGCACGCACCAACAACATTAGCTCGCAGCAGAAGAACTAGCGCATGCAGTAGCTAGCAGCGCCGGCCAACAGATGAGTGCATGCATGTCAACCAAGGTTTTGGATTTCGGTTTGCAAAAATTTTCGCCCCAAGGCGAAATGGCCGAAATTCAGTTTTTCGGAAAAAATTCGGAAAACTTCGGACGAAAAGTACAAACCAAAATTTGAAATTTGGAACGAAAATTGACCGAAAAATGAACGAAATTGGCCGAAATTTGCCCAGAAATTTGAAATGGTCACAAGAAAATATGTACAAGGAAAATATAGAATCACAGAGAAGCAAATTACATGTCATACCAGATTAGAACTGCATCTCAATCGTAAACATCCAGAGTTCAGAACATGATATAACATCCAACAAGTAGTCCAGATCAATACTCAATAGGCTAGTTAACAGTCCATATTAGAACAAAGTGCACACATAACAGTGCAGATTAGAGGTTCAGATTACAGTCCAACATGCCCACACAACAATCCCTACTACGAGTCCAAAATACGGACATAATAGTCCAGATTCACAAGCCGCAAGTCACAGAACAGAAGTAATCGAAGCTCAAACAAGGCGCCTCCAAAACGCAATCAGGGAGACTTCAATTTTCTTCCACTCCTCAGTCTTGCATGAAACAAAAACGTAAATATGGTCAGAGGCTTCTTAAATCTTGCAATACAAAACATCGATTATGTGTACAGGAAAAGAAAATGTCTAGCATTGCAAATTCGTTGCGGATGGAAGAAGGGGAGAACGGACTACGGAGGGGGACAGGGAGTGGTGATCTCTCGAGGCGACGGGGAGGAGGGAGATGGGCAGAGGCGGCGCTGCCCCGCGCCCCTGCCTCACTCGGCTTCGTTGTCTGCAGCCGCCGCACAGAGGAGTGAGAGTGGAGAAAATGAAATTAGGGCTACGCTAGGGTTTGGCTGGAGCTTTTATAGCACAAGGGTCTATCTATGGGCTGTACTGGACCATGGGCCGGGCTGGAAATTCAAACAAGGCCGAATTTTTTTGACCGGATTGAACATTTACCGGGCCCAAACGAAATGGCCGGATTTCGGTCACTTTCCAGTTTTTCGGTCCGAAATCCAAAACCTTGATGTCAACACGCATGGGGCTCGAGGCCACCGTGCAGCTGTCATCCCGCGTTCCTGCCATGAGATCAATGGGGAAAGGATGGGAGGTCACGTTTGCAACACAAACACATGTAGGGGTACAAAAATATCAATGCCATGTGTCCGCTTGAGAACGATTCTGGACGATTTTGCACCGCACCGCAAGTTGTTGTGCCAGTTGATACCGATTTAGAACAAGTTGTATGACTTTGCACGTCATGGAAATGCCTAGCGTTAGTAGTAACTCAAGAAACTCCCAAAGATATACACATCGGGCCAGCAAACAAATTTCTAATCTCAACAACTTATGCCAAAAGTTGTTTGCTCTGCCTTTGACGTTTGAGAAAGTATGAGCCTCTTCATATCACTTTTGCTTATGGCCGGGTTGCCGTGTATATTTGCGTATGACCAATGGATTTGAACAAACTGAAATGCATATCACATTGGAAGGCACTCTGGTTAATACAAGTATAGTTGTTCCTTCCATCGCACTTTCATCTGCTCTATCATCATCTCTATGTTCGACACTTTGAGGCTCCGTGCCGTATCGAGCTCACCACACCAGCTAGCTGCTCTATCATCTCATTATTAGTATAGTACAACCACCCCATACCCAAATCGGGCGAACTAAGCTAGTTTCGAGTCTTAGTTGCTTGGGGACAGATCATATCTATATTCAGCCGCACGCCCTCCTTCATCTGCGTATAGTTCTGGCCAGTGGGGTGTGATACATTACCTCTAAGCCACAGATTACGATCGATGACATCCCCAAGGCGTCTCCGGCTTCATCCTCTTCGAGCTTGCCGGCTTCACCCGAATACAAACGGGAATGCACTTAGTTCTGCAACAAAACTGCATTGTGCAATTATCAGGTTCTATGCTAGCGCAGATCGATTGTCAGATATGGAGCATGGAATACGTCGGATGTTGGATGATGGGATGATGTTTCTGTGCCCAGAGGATGTAGAGGCTGCCATCTGTTCATATTTTCGACACAAGGACTTTGATAGGTAGGTTGGATATGCTCTTAAACCGCATCCGAAGTATGTACACGCTCACCCGTTCTACTTATGATGGTTGCTGGATTTCTGGAGGTTTGATTTGCATCAAGACTTGACTCAACAAAATACTGGATAGTGAGGGAAGCTGGATATGCATGAGGTCCCAAGGAATGTGTAACCACGTGGCTTCCTATGTTTGGTATTCCCACAGGTCCTGAATTTAAGCGCATCAAACCATCAAGATAATCTCCTGGGTTAGATATTGTTGCAAGTGACCCAATTCGGATTCTTTTTCAAGCTTTAGTTAGGTTTATGACAGACCTTTCACAAACACAGTATCAATTTATCATGTCAGAACATTCATGGTGCATATGTGCATGTGAGAAGAAAAAACCTATGTCCGCATCATACTTGGTACTGGACACGTATCTTTGTAGATCTTTTTGGTAATGTGTCAGCAGTAGGAGCATCTGCTGCTGTAAATTTCCTATGTCAAACTTTTCAAAAAAAATTGTAGAAATATTTATGACATACTACATTCCAAGATGCATTCGAGTGTTATTAATTTGGTGTTGTGTGGAACGGCTGGATCAGTTGTTACTGAATTCGGCCTCTCTATTCTTGCCTCAGTGAGCGAACGTTGTCATTTCTGGCACAGAAGTGGTTGCCCGGTCGATTGTCCACACATTCGATTGTTACCGCGAGCAGCATTACGCTTGCAAAATCTAGCAAGACCTGGCTCACACGCTAGTCCAGTAGGGCTAGATTTGCAGAATGCCGAGTCAGAAAGACGCTTCAAACCGCCTGTCTACTGATATAGTAGTACGTGGGATCCAAAAGGCGTAATCCGGGTCAGATAGTGGACATACGCGCACGAGTGTCAGACCAAACCAATGTCGCCGTCCGTCTCCTCAAATTAAACACATACAAGGATACACGGTTAGTGCAGCTTGGGACACGGTGGTAGGCTGGTAGCAAGCAGGGCCATAGGGGTTCTCCGGCGTCTGTGCTGGAGGACGACGTCGACGGCAGGAGGTCGGGGCGACGACCACGGAGGCGCGCAGCAGCTATTGCGATTGTACTTCTCGGCGATAGTCGAGCTTGCCGGTTGTCGTTCTCGTCGCCAACCCGCCGCTGCACCAGCCAGGGCACAGTGTGTGGTACGTGCTCTTGCTCAAAACTTGTCAACCATGCATATATGAATTCTTCCTTTTGAAACGAAACCATATGTGAATTCATTACCTCTAAGCCACAGATTACGATCGACGACATCCCCAAGGTGTCTCCGGCTTCATCCTCTTCGAGCTTGCCGGTGGTCGTTCTCGTCGCCAACCCGCCGCTGCACCAGCCAGGGCACAGTGTGTGGTACGTGATCTTGGTCAAAACTTGTCAACCATATGTGAATTCATTGTCCGCGGGTTCACGTTCGCCGCCGTTGAGTAGCTCCTAGTCCTAGATAGGTATACTGTGCTCGTAGCTGGCCGTTGTACGCCGTCCAAAATTTTCATAAATGTTTTGAATTCGAGGTTTTTAGTTACTAACGCAGCGGGCGGCTCCCACAGCCCCGCTGCGCCCGTTCTGTCCTGTATCCGGTCGCCTGTTTGATTCTCAATTCTTCCAGAGGTTTTGTGGTATTAGTTAAGACTTTCGTAATCATCAAAAACAAATTCAAACCAGATCGAACCTGGCACCTGCAGATTGTGTATGCACATAGGTGCCCCTGTACCAAGTAGTCAAATAGGCTAAAATAGAGGTGCGACTTATTTTACTATGTGTCAGCCGTTAAATTCAAACTTTCAAAGAATTCTTAATATTCTGCTCGGACTCAGTACGCAGGTTGCAGATTACATTGGCTCAAACATTAAGAACCTACTGTACTAAGTATGAAGAATCATGTTTATCTCTAGACATTAAGCACATGTAATCGATATACATACTAACGCAGCGGGAGGCTCTCACTGCGCCCGTTCTGTCCTGCATCTGGTCGCCTGTTCGATTCTCAATGCTTCCTAAGGTTTTTGGTATTATTTAGACTTTTGTAATCATCAAAACCAGCTCTTTTTCCCCGGTGCTTGGATAGACCAGACTGCCTTCCAGTTCTTTTCCACCACAGTATCGTCAGAACCAGCTCCTTTGCCTACACCCGCTTGGTGGGAACAGAAAGATGCAGTCCGTGCCGAAGTATAAGCTGATTTGACACTGTAAATTCCACGCTTGTCGAGAGGCCAGGAGATAAAATCGTCACCTTCATGTCAACTGATCAGAACCTGTAGAATTGTATCTTCCAGTTCTTTGTGAGAAAAGGCACAAACAGTGTCCACCTCCCAGCTTGTACCTTCATCGTCACCCTCACGTCGCCGTCCGGCCACCCCAGCCTCCGCCGACCTCTCCAACACTCACAGGGTGAGCTCGCGATGCTTCCCGTCCTCCTTGTGCTCTCTCTCTCCCTCTGATCACCCCTAGTGCCGATGGTCAACCCGTTGCCGCTGCTATAGCTCGTCGTCGGGGCTCCTCCCGGCGACCCGTAGGTCCGTGGCACTATCTGGGATCTGTGACAAAGGTGTGAACGTACCAATCGGAAAATCTGGAATCCAGTTGTCCGTCATGATGCTAACACGCTCCCCATTACCAATAACCCACCTGATCCCTCTCAACATCAGATCACGGCCAAAAAGAATAGACCTCCAGGTAAAAGATGAAGATCTCGGTTTGACAGCAGACATAAAATCCGTGTCCAGGAAATAGCACCCCTTTAAGACCCTCGCACAGAGAGAAGTTAGGTCTGTAACTAACCTCCAACATTGTTTACCCAACATGGCCTGGTTGAAAAGAACGAAATCTCGAAAGCCCAGACCACCAAGGAATTTCAGAGAAGACAGCCATGCCCAAGATTTCCAATGCATCTTCTTAGAACCATCTTCAAAAACCTACCAATGATCAGCTACACTGGATTTCATCTTGTCACAAGTTGCCACTGGAATCTGAAAACAACTCATCACATGGTTCGGAATGGATTGCACCACAGACTTGAGCCAAACGTCCTTGCCAGCTCGTGAGAGAGGTCTACCTGAAACACTTGTGACGCTACGCCACACTCTATCCGAGAGAAATTTGAAGGAAGCCGTAGCTGCCCTAGAATCTCATTTTCCACCTCCAATTTGTTCTTCACAAAGACTTTTGTACTGTCCTGGCATTTGTTACCAAAGTAAATGGAGGATTTCTGGAGATCAATTTTCTGCGAAGCTTGTGAAGGAGTTGTGGAGACATCAGAACCTTTTTCAGCAGATCTAACAGCTGTTGAATCCTTCGATCCAGTTGTTGCAGGTTCTTCCACACTGCTACTTTCATGAGCTTTCCCTGATCCTACACTGGATTCCCTCATGCGCTTAGGAGAACGGCCAGATCCTTCGGCGTCAGACTTGTTAGCTTGAATATCATCTGCTTTATTGTCCAACTTTTCAGGTTCAGCATGCTCTGTACCATCATGCATCCGTGCACCGGATGCAACACCCTTAGCAAGTCCAAAGTAAAAATCACCCAAGTCTTTCTTTTTAGTAACCTACATAACAGATAAAGAAATCAAATTAGTTGGCCAAAAGAAACGATAATTGTGAAACATTAGATATATGCTTTCTTTGAAAGGGATCTGGTTAGGAGATAAATGTTTAGAAAAGCCAGCATATCATTTTTGCATGATCAAGGAAATACAATCCTTCAAAATGATGTAAAGTAAAAAAAACAATGAGAAGTGAATTTCTATAGTGGTATAACATCAGAATTCAAAGGTACAAAATTCGTGCAGTCCATATTCGCTTATTTTTACGCTGTGTTGCACATTCATCGTCACTCACTCCTATCTCTTTTTGCTCAGGCGTGCAGGGAGCTGCTGGCTGCTGCTTATTACGATGGGCTTTCAGGTATGCGTAGGCCGCTGACAATCAATCTTTCGTGGCTATATTCAATATGCGACGTACTACCCGGTCAGTTTCACTCGAACACACAGAGTGGTAAGCTCTGTTAGCACAATCAAATCTTGATATACTATGTTATCCAGTCATTAGTCCTCAGTTTCACTCGAACACTACAGGAAAACTCTGAATATATAAAAAGACAGGTGAAACATATCAGAAATTTATACTCATCCCCTACACCCTATCTACAATTAGGTTGGAGAACCTGGTCCTGCGTACGAACCATATTCCGTCCGTTCGCCAAGAGAAAATACAGCACGTCACATTTGTGGCCTGCCTTTCTAATCCATCTGAAACGCAGAATTTCTCTCTGCGTCCTCTGCCTTCCTCCCCCTCTTCGTTTCCTGCAGGAAGCACAACAGCCTCTCCATCTCTTTGAACCATCGCTGTCGAGGGATAAACAGTATAGAAGAAGTATGCACTTTTGCACAGGCTGGTTTCTATGCACAAAATCATGAAAATCTGTAGAGCCCAGAAGATGAACTGAGTTTCGAAAATCTCGGCTCGTGCAATGGTTAAGAGCTTGATGTGCCCACTATCTCTTAATGGTTATCTTATAAAAGAAAACTGTTACTGAACTTGAACTGATCCTGTGAATAAGATTTTTTATAGCTCCAGACCTCCAGTTTAGCATAAAGGATGTAGATAAGATTACTCTATGTCCGCATTAAACTGAATGAGAAATAAAATCATGATACTTGAGCTAATAATACTCTCTACTTACTGAATAAGGTGTTGCCTCTATGTCCGTCATGATGCTAAAATGATTTAAATTAATTTGCTATTTACTAATCTATTGTGTACATTTACAGTAATTATATGCAAACAAAAGTATGGTGCAATAAAATAAATTTAGATTATTTTATCTGCAGTAACTACCTACAGTAATCAACAAGTAAATAATCTGCTAACACTTCCCTGACTTTGTTTCTTCAGTTGACACTAGACTAGTACTGTAGTACCCTGACTTTCCTTCTCCAAGCTAGAGGATCCGGTTGCCTAATTTAGCCGACGGATGACCAAACGAACTTCAAACACGGGCCCGCAGTACAGGACAACAGCTGAAACTTACCCATTAATTTGTTGCAATTCTTGGTGTCAACCAACTTAACATTAGAGGTTATTGTCTTTCTTTCATATATATGACTAATCTTGACACCATATAAGCTTGTTTTCCAGGACGTGACGGTGCCACCGACCAGCGTCGAGTACTGGCTGCACTGGGAGGTCGCGGTGTGCTTCCTCTGCGTGGTAGCGAGTTTGGGCGCCTCCGTCTACCTGCTCTGGAGGTACGAGGGTCCGCACGACGACCACCAGGCTGGGCCAGCTGCTGGCACTGAGCGGCGCGCACGGAGCCCAAGGGTGACCTACGACGAGGAGGCCTGGCGTTGCGTCCGAGACCTACACCCGGGGTGGCTCCTCGGGTATAGGCTCGGCGCGTTCCTCTTCTTCGTCACGCACAACGCCGTCATCATCTCCGGTGACCTCACGATCCTGTTCTACTATACTGAGTAAGCGATCCTCTCTTTCTTTAAAATTCTTTGTTCTATAAAACCTAGATGATGCATTACAAGTTGCGAAAACCAATAGTTGCTTGGCATCACACTGCCCAGTGGCAGACGCAGAATTTTCAGAGAAAAGTTTGCAAAATATTGTTTAATGGAAGTCAACATCTAGGACTTAATATGAAAGTGAGGAGGGATACTAAGGATAGAAACATACAGCCAATCGTCCTGAAAAACTTTTAAAAACAACAGGCTGTCCATTGAATATGTTCTTTATGAGAGAAAATTCGTTGATTAGCATTGAGTATGTCATCTATAGGAATAAAATTTAGGAAAAGCAGTGGTCCTATTTTTCTCTGTGCAATTGTCCATGAACTAAACCCTGATTACATAACAATAACCTGATCTATATGAATGTCGAGGGAGGTGACGAGTAGACCGTTCTTCTTTCCGCCTGGCGCCAAGTCGACGCTGAGGTCCACCCAGAGGCTGTCCATCATCGCCTCATCCTCGTCCCCGCCATCGCAGAATCCGGTGAGTCAGAGGAGGCTGGGGCAAGAAGGATGGGCTCCGGCGGCCGGAGAAGGGGTGCGTGGCGGCGCTGGGGTCGAGTAGGAGAGATTTGGGTCGCTGGGCACTGACGGTCGGAGTCGGAGTTGGGACGGGAGCAGCAACGCGATGGGGAGCAGAGGGGGAGGGAACCCTAGCTCGCTCGCGCGGAAGAGACAAAGGGGCTATCAAACCTTTTTCTCGCTTATGGCCTTGTAATGCTGGCCATCGAGCCGGCCCGGCACGGCCCGAGCACGAACAGTGCAGTTCGTGCCTGGCACGGCCTGAGCACGATTCGGCCCAACAGCATTTTGGGCCGTGCAGGGACGGCCCACGTGCCTAGAATGGAAAAAGTATGGCCCGATAACTCCTTGTCTGGCCCGGTAAGGCACGAGCCCAAAGACATATTCGGTCTGTAAGGCCTGTTTAGGTTTTTCGGCCTGTTTGGTCTTTTTTCGACCTGTTTAGCCTTTTATATTCAGTTTTTTTAGAATATTTCGAAATAAATATATAAATTATATTAAAAATAGAAAAAGAATTTCGTGCCGGGCTCTTGCATTCCCGCGTGCCTAAAAATAAATAAAAACGGCCCAACATGGGCCTTGTGCCTGGCCCGGCTCGAAACAGTGTGTGCCGTGCCGTGCTGGGCCTCGGGCCTTAATTTCATGCTTTCAGTTGGCCTGAAAAGGCCCGGCCCGATGGCCAGCATTATAGCCTTGTTTGAAATGTTTGGCATGTTTAGGGTTCCCGAGGGAATTAGGGATAATCCTGATAGGATTGGGTGAAATCCAACCTTCACCCATTACCATTTATCCCTAATTCAGTGTATTGAATATTGAGAAAAATGTACTTGAGTTTTAGGGAATTCTAAGGAAAATAGTATTCAATTCGTCAAATACGTAAACATGCTTTTAAAAATAAATAGGGATGTCTTTTTGTGTAGCCTAAACAAAATATGAAATTGGCATTGAGATTTTGCACATTGTATAGCTCGACATTATCTACACTCAGAATTTTGTTTCATTTTTTTCTTTAAAACTTAAAAGTGACGATTTTAATTTTTTGAAAGAAACAATTAATGTCCATCCGCACTTTCCGAGAAACACTCTCCCATTATATAGTATATGTAGGAAATGAGACATCGTTTTTGTTAATGTGCATGACAATTAAATTTGTTTTGCAGGTGGACGTTCACTCTTGTCACGGTTTATTTTGGGGTAAGTGACCAATCATTATTGTCTTCACCAGATTTCTTACAAACTATGGTTTCTTAGCGCATCTTGTCTGAAAAAAATTCAGCTTGGTACGGTTTTGTCCATCCGTGGATGTGTCAAATTTGCCCGTGCGGCATCGAAGGATATCGAGGAGCGTGGAGCCGACGAGTCTCGCGAGTTGGGTGGATTTTGGACGTATCTACTACAGATTTTGTATCAGGTAGCATGCAACAACTCATGTTAAGTTTTCATTTAAACCGATATATTTGACTGCAGCATATTATTCAGAAAATCACAACCACTAAATCAGCAAATCTCCTTGCTCCCAAACCGCATGTTCAAACTGGCTGAAAATTTCCCAGATTCAATAATACATTGTTTATGATTTTCTGGAATTGTTTCAAATTTTTCTGAAAAGTTTGAATTCTGAATTCAAAATTTGACACTGAAACTTAAAATGCTTTTTTCTTCCAAACCACATGTCCAAATTTTCCGAAACTTTCCCAGAATGAATAATACAATGCATATCACATACTGGAATTTTTTCATTTTTTTCTGAAAACTTGGAATTTCGAGTTTAAAATTTGGGACAGAAACTTGAAATGCTTCTTTCTCCCAAACCACATGTCCAAATTGACTGAAACTTACCCAGAATGAATAATACAATGAATATAGTTTGCTGGAAGTTTTTCAAAATTTTCTGGAACCTTTGAATTTTGAGCCATTTTTAGCTTTGACAGCATTTTAGTAGGACTGAAGCAGCTTTTTTTCACCATTTCAGATATTCTTGCACATTGAGATTGTTGCAACAAGTTCCAAAATACATAGGCCTCACCACTTGTACACTTAGGCTCCCAAAGACTATATTTAGCCCACAAAATACATCCAAAACACTACAATTAGCTACCAAAGTACCATGTGAACAACATCTAGACGCTAGAACAGGTTTCCATCATAAAAACTATCGCCATCACAAGTAGGAGGAGCTGCGAGGAGCTGGGTAAAACTCTCGATGACATTGTAATTTTCATTCTCCACTTCAACATTGGCTACTTTCTTGCGGCCATCATCCTCCACTTCAACATGAGGTTGTACATCCCCAGTTTTCTTTGGTTTCTGCCAATGAAAATTCAACAAGTTAGTTCACTAATAATATTTTTTGTTATGTCTAGATTAGAACATACCTTTGCTCCTTTTTTGGTTGAAACAGCAGGTTTAGTTGCCTTGCGCTTGCCCTTGTTTAACTCATCAAATCAAGAACTTTCAACCCATGTACGCACAATATTCCCGTCCTCTCAAGCTTTCAGATTGGGCCAAATCTCTCTCAGCTGTTAGATTAAACCATACTAAACAAACTTGGCACTTCAGAGTCTTATGCACATATTTCAGGATGAAATATCTTGGAATTCAGGAACAGATGTGCGGTACTTTCCTAGCATGTCATTCATCATGTAGCAAATACTTCCACTGTGTTGAGTCATTCATCTTGTTTAGTAACTGTTGTGTGCACCTAAAAAGTTGTTTTTCGATCACAGATGAGTGCTGGTGCGGTGATGCTAACCGACGCAGTCTTCTGGTTCATCATTTGTCCCCACCTTCACGTCCACTACTCATCCCTCGGCTATGTAAGTATGCATATTTCGCAATATCTATTTCCATATTGTACACCGATTAACGTGACTATTGTCTGGCAGAAGAAAATAGTTATGCATTCTGCCAATGCCCTGTTCCTACTTGGTGAAGCGACACTGCATAGCCTGGTAAGAGCATACATGTCATATAAAATCAGCCGTTTGTCTATGGTAGTTTTACTGTTCCGGTACTCCTGTCACAATTAATAATTTCCACAATTACAGCCTTTTCCATGGTTTCGGAGCGCCTACTTTTTCCTCCTGACTGCTGCCTATGTTATTTTCCAGTGGACTTTTCATGCCATACATAACACCGAGTAAAATTTCAGCTCATATTACTTTCTTCCATAACACCGCTACTTGATCTTTTTTTTTTCTATGACTGAATATCTATTCTGTGAATTTCACAGCTGGCCTTATACCTTCCTCGATCTATCCTCCAAACTGGCCCCGCTATGGTAAATTAATTTTATTTGCCTCCTAAAATAAGTCATTCTTGGGTTTTGAAATACAGTAATATCTGGGATCTGCAGGTACATAGCGGCGGGTTTGCTGCAGCTTCCATGCTTCGCAGCATTCAAGTTATGTACCCAACTGAAATGCCGGCTGATGACGACGAGGGGCTCGCCTCCTTCTCCCTCGCCAGGGGCGGCGCTCTCCACAACACAGCCAGGTTCATCTTGACACTAGTATTACAGTCATCCTTGTGCATATAGTTATTCCCGTATAGTTTGAAGATCATGACCAGGTAAAAGCTTGACCAGGTAGTTTTTTGTTCCTCTTTCCATCTTAAGGGACCACCTAGCAAGATGCAAGTAATCTGAATATCAGTATGGAATTCCAGAATATCAGACTGTGGATTTGATTGTTTACCAGTAGTCAATTACTCAGTTTACGTACTGGACATTAGTATATGCTCCGGAGTAGACATAAGAATTTGAGAGGATCTTCTTCGGTTAGTAATACCTTGTGAAATGTTTCTCTTGGCTGTTACAAGTCGTCTTGAATATTTTCTGAGCTCTTATTCATCATCTTAGAGGGTTAGCTCTATAGTTGAATGTAAAAAGTGAATCTTGGTTGATTTGGCACGATCTTATGTTCTTTCAGCCATGCCAAGTTGTATTTTTTTTTGTAGCCTTAAATTGTACCTTTGTTATGCTTAGGACCTTAGGTACATGATTGGTTCTTCAAAGCAAGAAGACAGAAGATATAAAGTGTTGCAAAGCTGATGGAAAAATGGTGCCGTTGAAGGATTTTTCATTACATCGACCTGGTGTTTCTCTCTACCAGTGTTTGTGTGTCTTGCTGTGCAAAGTGACAACGTATTGCTCCAACAGCAGATGTTACATAAGTTGGGGCCACTTTAATATACATGTGAACTGGTTTGTGAGAGACATTCATATATTTTCTGCAAAAATTGGATTTTTATTTGAATAATTGTGTCATGTGTCTTTGTGGTAAAGATTGGATTTTTATTAATTGGCTGTGTCATGGGAATGTAGCAATGGCCAGCTCAAAGTGGAAATGCTACAACTGCAAGGAACGGCCAGGTCCTTTGCTCCACACACACTGTACTATCATGTAAACCAGAATTCAAAGTGGCTTATAAAGAAATACACAGCTCACATGTAATTAGACCACACACCTGGTGAGAAAAATATATACATAGAGTTGATATTTCTGTTGAATTATATAGCAGCGCCTATAAAGCATACAAGAATGAGGACTCCAAACTATCAAGGAAAAACATGTAAAGCAAATTTGACAAATGGAAAAGTTCAGGAATAAGGAACAAATCGAGAGCATGATGAAACAGTTAAAATAGCAACCTTCTCTCCAAAGATTACTGAGACAGTTAAATATATGTATAAATGACGAGATATTTGAACATGTAAGAAAACTGAATCAGATCAATAAAACTCCATGTTTATTCATACAAGTAAAACTTTAATTAGGAAAGTTTTTCTTGGGTGCCTTTTGTCCTTTCCTTACAACGAGGCTCAGATGCAAGACATTGATGCAAAGCCTATAAAAAGTGGCAATGACAATAACAATGAGAGCAATAGGTTGTTCCGATACCTCGTATGTTGTATGTAACCGAAGATGAACTCACGCTCCTCCCCCCAAGCAAGCTGGGATCTTTTCCCTAAAATGCTACACCAATCGTTATTCTTTTGTGAACAATCTGAAAGGTTAAATGGCAACAAAACTTTGTGCTGAAACAGGCTTGAAATCCGATCACAAAAGATGCACCTCCACGAATTTGTAGTTAAGGATACAAAATAACACAAGTAGTACAATTAATATTAATCGATGGCTAATGTGCGGTTTGTTTACTCTCTTGTTGCAATATCTGCAAAGCAAGAGAAAGGAGCATGTAACCTAAATTAGATCTAACATGGTACACATTTCTTAACTTTATGTTCCATGTCCTCAAACAAATAACGGTTTTATGTTAAACAAATATACAATATTTAAGTTTTCTCTTTGTCCAAGACACATTGGGACCACTGAAATTGTCAGTTAAGAGATACCAATTGGACTAGTTTTAATTGTGAGTTAACTGATGATGTGCTTAGCACTTCTATCGATTACCCTTTATTTGCTTTGCTTATTTGATTATTTTGTATAGTAATACAGCAGATAGACAAGACAGTCACAGAATGACAGGTCCATCCATTTATATTGCTTCAACTACTTCTATCTGAGTCCTCCTAGGAAGTAACAATTCTTCTTGTCTGCCTGTCTGGTAACAAGCACAAACTACTTCGTTGCTACTACAGCTTGTCGTGCTGTAGTTAGTTATAAATTATGTTTATCGATTCTGCTCCAGAATTTCTTGATAAAAAGGCCTGGTACAGTGCATTCAGCTAACAAGAAGCTAACTGCTACAGCTGCAACTGCAGAAAGTACCTGAATGCATGGAAACTGATAAAGCCCTTGGTCAGATTGTGGCACTGTAGTAGAAGAAGAGACAATCAGAATCACTTTTCTAAGAGCATGACGAACGCGTCGCTCCAGGGTGATGCCCTGCAGGCCCAGTTCGGCTCGGATGCCACGACGCAGGCCCACCGGTGCCCCGCAGGTCAGGGGATCCTAGAGAGGAGGCGGCCTCTTCGGGGGAGAGAGAGGATAATGGGAGAAATGTGCGGGACTGTGGAGCAAGGCGACGATGAGCACAAGTGCGCGACGAATTACAGAGGACGACGACGAGCTCGGCCGCACGTCGAGCAACGAGCGTGGCTGAACGACGAGCACGAGAAACTCTTCCACAACGGAGGTTCCTTGGTGTACGGAGCCCAAACCAACGAGTTCTTGCTCGAAGCCCAATCAACGGAATGAGAATGTGATTGTGGATTTGAGATCTGGAGTTGCAGGTTGGCAAGATTTGCTGCTGAATTCGGAGGTCAATCTGGAACTTTGGGCGAGGAGTAGAGACCCGGGCGAGGATTTGGGGAGGAAGATGTGTGCGAGGGGGCAGCAGGGACGGCGAGCGGCCTGTTGCGGCGCACTGGCGGGCTTTACGGGCCCGATCTGGATCGGGCTGGACCTTGTTCGGACTGGTGTGCCTCCACTAGGGGATTTAGGGGTCCGCTGGACCCGGCCGGATCTAGTGGGATTAGTGTGTTCTGCCGCTAAGTCTGCTCGACTACCACCCTCGACAGTGAAGGAGTTCCCTTTCACGCGGCCGCGGTACCGCTAACCCTGGTACAAACTACTCCCGGCTCGTCTTACGGGGCTCCGATGCTATGGATCGTCCGGAGATTGTGGATAGTTTTTTGGGAGAAATCCTTATCCGCTCGGCCGACACCGACGTGATGACACCTCTGGGTGGCATCATCCCTTCTTGAATGGCGTCGTGGCTACCCTTCGTCTGAATCCCTACGTGTGCCGGGGGGAAATCCTAGGATCAGTGCCCTGGTCCGGGGAGGAGTGTGCATGTGCCTTCATAAAGGTGTTGCTTGGTACTCGTTGTGCTAGGAACATGGTGGTACTTCGTCGGAGAGGGCACATCGGTTGCGAGTCACCGTAACTTAGTCATTCCGCTTATGTCTCCATTTTATGTTTTCCTTGTTTTTGGGTGTGTATATTTGCTGCAGCCCCATCAATTCGAGATTGTTGGTTGTGCCGGGTGGTTGCTAGATTAATATAGCGGGGCTACGGCCTATTTCGAGATGTGTGTGAGGTACCCTAGTTACCTTGGGCCACCTCGGCGTGCCTCGTTGTTGGGATTGAGCCATGGGCCATTTTCAGTTAGGCCCATCACAACTTGTAAGCTTGTGTACGCCCCCGTCGCGCTTGGTCCGGCCGAGTATCACATCGATGCTTCATTCTTCTTCTTTTTCTTGTTTGTTTTTCTATTTCTTTCTCCTTTTTCATTTCTCCTTTTCTTCATCGACAACCATCAAGTCGTCTCCGTTGGAACTAAATTTTTATCACTTTACATACTATGCGTTATTCTTGGAGCGTCAGTTTGTTTTTGTTTACTGGTCATATGATTGTTGGATCCTAGCTTTCTTGTGTGGTAGAGAGACACGCTCAGATTTTTCATTAGAATACTCTTGTGCTTCGCTTATATCTTATATATAGAGTATTCTTAGCTGCTGTTTGTTTGCTGGTAAGCTCTCACTTTTAGCTTTTATCTTGTTTAGAGCTTCTAGTTTTTGTTGTTAAACTCTCTTGTGCTTCACTTATATTTGTTAAAGAGTTGCTTTCGTTGCTTGGTTGATGTTTTAGAACAATAAAATGCCGTGCATGTTGTAGTGGTATGATGGAAAAACCTGCATCGTCTTGTAGATCACTATGTAGATAATTTGATGCTTATCAATTATTTTGAGGTATTAATTTAACTATTGGTTAAAATGTGTTGGTTAACATTGTTAGAGCTGATTAGTGGAGATGTACTTTTCTGAACTAAAAACAAGCTAAGGCAATCATGCTTTTGTATCATGAATTTTGCTTAATTGAAAAAGTAGTTCCTAGTGTTTAGTTACTGCTAAGGTCGGGGAAGCCAACGGGGCACTTGTGTCACAGCCATGATCCCTCTTGGGGTGTTTTAATCACTTGTGAAATATTAACTGCTAGTTATTTGCAATATACGAATGCATTGTTGAGTTTTGATTTTTGGCACTTCCACCTCTATATTCTGCTAGTCTCTTCGGTGTTGTGCATTGCCCTCTCTCACATCGAGATTTGCTGCATACTTCGCAAGTACATCCAACTCCTTGGGAGGACTTTTTCTTGTTCTCCTATTCATAAGCCAATTATCTTTCTCAAAACAGCCCCCATACCTACCTACCACGGCATTTTCATAGCCGTTCTGAGATACATTGTCATGCAACATTCATCAGTATATTACATGACTTGATGTCATTCTTTATTGTCATATAGTTTTTGCTTGATCATTGAGTTAGTGTGATGTGTGGCTTGCCACATGTTCTACATTTTTTCCACACTACACTCGGTCATGCATGCTTTTTTTTTATGCATCATGTATTAGTTTTTATGAGTTATGAATACCAAAAGTGTGATGATTCATTTGTAATATAGAGTGTAGCTTCTACCTGTGAGGATAAAAATAAAAAAATAAAAAAAAAAACCAAAAGAGGCCAAATGAGAGAACATCTAAAAGAGCCATTGAGGCCACCAAAAAGAAAAAAATATATAGAAAAAAGGGAGAGGGAGCAGCACTACTATCTTTTTATACCAAACTTGAGCTTTTGTTAGCACCTACACTTCAGTTTTAGAGAGTTTTCATATTCTTAGTTGCATAACTATGTGGGGACCTTTTCGTTATAGAACTTGTCTTGTGTATTCCAAGGATGAGCCTCCTCAAGTGAGCTCTAGATCTTCATGAGCAAGCAAGTTGGATGCACCCCCACAAGTTCCATTGGAGAGCTTTCATACACTTATGGCTCTATGTGCATCCGTTGCATGGCAATCACTACTCCTCATATGGTGTCAACTACGAGACTTCCTCTTGTCTTGTGGTTACCCTCTCCACTGTTTGAGACTTTATTTTTGACCTTCCAAATGGCCATAATTATTCTCTTTGACATAACCTTTTGGTGCCAAAAACCACTTCTTGCGTGTACTAGTTGAGTAGACTTCGAAACAGTTGATATGGGAAGGAAGTGAATTAGATCACTTGACTCGATCTTGACTATTTCATGACTAACTACTTGATGCTTTGCAGAATGATTGATGCTTTATATTGGAGACATAATTTGCAATTTTTTCTTTCTAAACCTTATGTATGGTTCCATGTCTCCAATACACTTATTCATGAAAAGTTTCTAGCATTGATAGCTAGCATGTGTTAATCATTGTTTGCTTGATGTCAACTATAGACAATTGTTTTGGATCACTTTATTCACATCATGTGGTGTACATTAATTACTATCTTGATCAATATTATGTTGGTTGCATGTCTCATAAAAAATTATTATTTTTATCACTTACCTACTCGAGGACGAGTAGGAGTTAAGCTTGGAGATGCTGATACGTATCAAACGTATCTATAATTTTTGATTGATCCATGCTTGTTTATTACCATTGTCACATGTTTTTACTATCCTATTGTATCATTTTTAGGCATTTTATTAGACTAACTTATTGAAAAGATGCCCAGTGCCAGTTCCTTGTTGTTGCTGTTTTCTATTTCAGAAAATCCACTTCTAGAAATATTCTCGGAAGTGCGCCAAAATTTATGGAGATTTTTTATTTGCCACGACGAAATCAGGAACCAGAGGGCGACCCAGAGGCCAGGGATGGTCCCTGGCCACGGGCCCACCTAGACCCGCAGGTGGGACCCACCCCTGCCTCCTAGGCACCGCCTTGGCCTCCCTCGACGCTTATAAATACCTATTTACCCTAATTTCATCGTGACGGTGAATATTTTCCATGAACTCCACCCGAAGCTGCCGCCATCTCGAAACCTAATTTAGGGAGATTCATAAGTCAATCCCGGCACCCTGTCGGAGGGGAGATCGATCCCGGAGGGCTCTCAATTGCCATGACTTCCGCTGGGATGATGCGTGAGTAGTTCCACCTTGGACTACGGGTCCATGGCAGTAGCTAGATGGTTGTATCTCTCCCTTATGCCTCCATGTTTATGATCTTGTGAGCTGCCTAATGCTATATGATGTGTTTGTTGGGATCCAATGGATTATGAATTTATGATCAGATTGTGCATGGTTCTTATATGTTGATTTATGTTCTTGCATGCTCTCCGATGTGCGTAGTTACTTTGGCCAAGTGATTACTTGTATCTTCAAGAGAGAGTATTTATGCTAGATGGTAGGTTCATGCCCTCTCTTGTGCCTGGGCACGAGTGACAGAAACGTCTATGAACGAGGGTGTGTTATTGCTAATAGGGGTAAAACAACGGTGTTTATGTCTATGTGATTACAAATATTGCTTACATCATGCGCTTTACTTAATGCAATTATATGTTGCTTGCAACTTAATACCGATGGGTGACAGGCTGGATATATATAGCGATCCCTAGATGGACTTTTTAGACAAAGATGCAGTTGGACTCAACGGTCTTTGGTATTTGTCGTGATGGCTACATGAATATTACCATGAACTCTTTGATTTGGCTAGATTAAGTTTGTGTTATAATCTTGTCAATTGCCTAGCTATAATTCGTTTACCCATTATATGAGTATTTTATCTTATGGAGAGACACCACTAGTGAACCCATGGCCCCCGGGTCCATCTTTTTTCCATTGATTACAATACCGTTTACTTGCTTCTCATAATCAGTTGCTCGCTGGTCCGTTTCCATATTTCATCCACTACACTATATAATTAACCGCTTTGTTTTCAGCAGACTGGGAAGATTGACAACATTCCTGTCGTTGGGCGCAAAGTAGAAGTTTGAGTGTGTGTAGGTCCACGCTCGTTGACGGTTAAGCTCCAGAGATCGTCGATGTGCACCTCGTTGTTGATTTCAAAGTCCTACTGGTTCGATTAAACCTTGGTTCTTTACTGAGGGAAAACTGCTATTTGCTACATCCACGCCTTCGATTGGGACACCACCAACGCTATCATCATCAGCCATCAAGCAGTTTTCTGGCACCGTTGCCGGGGAACGCACTAAATCTACATAAGAAGATTAGTCCCCGCCAACTCTGCCAGCAGTAATCACACTAATCAGGTATCGTCATTTTTTTCTTTCATAGATTTCTTTCACTCTTTTGCTTTCTATATATTTTCTTTACATTTAATTTTTGTTCTCTGTGATGTACTATTTTTGTTCCCAAATGTATAGCTGTTGTTCCTTATTTAGAAACATTTGTTCCTCTTATCACAGAAATTAGTTCCACTTTTTTTTGTTCCTTGGTGTTTTTTGTTCCCTTCAATGTTCCTGTTTGTTACCGAGTGTATAATTATTTGTTCAACGTTCTAAAATTTTTTTCTCCTTTTACTATACAAAATTAGTTCCCCTATTTTTTTGTTACAATGCGAACGTTTTGTTCATCATGATGTACTTGTGCTTTTGATTTATACTTACAATATACCAAAAAATAAAATATATGAAATGAAAATCTGGTAAGAAAAATAGAACAATACCAATTTCCCAATATCATATAATTTGGTATATATATAAGTGATTTAAAATCATTCATCAAATACCGTGCATAATAAAACACACCTACATTAACGACTACTCCCTCCGTCCCAAAAAAAGTGTCTTAGATTTGTCTAAATATGGATGTATCTAGATGGTTTACGTCTAGATACATCCATATTTAGGCAAATATAAGA
Organism: Puccinellia tenuiflora; assembly: GCA_012064385.1. Classification (NCBI taxonomy): domain Eukaryota; kingdom Viridiplantae; phylum Streptophyta; class Magnoliopsida; order Poales; family Poaceae; genus Puccinellia; species Puccinellia tenuiflora. The sequence continues at coordinate 38,471 of QRDG01002331.1, read as the reverse complement.
CACTTTAATTTTGGATGAAGGGAGTACTAACGAGGAAAGGCAATTGTCTTTCCTAGAGAGGAAGGAAATTCATCTTCCATACCCGACAATGGAGGGGAGCAACCAATGACCCGAGAAAAACGCAAGCCCACCATCAGCCTGGCGCAGCGCAAGCAGCAATGAGCGGAGGCGTGCGAGGTAATTAAAAACGGGCACGTATGATGAAAACTCTAAATGATCGGATGGGGCAGACCACGTGATCCCTTGAAAGGCCTCAGATAGCCCTTGGTCCCAAAATGTAAGAAGCACTTGATTTTTGCTTGTCAACAATTCATAATTTTTCTATGACTCGTACTTATAATATATCCATATCCATAAAGTTTGTATAAAAATATATATAATCAAAAACATGTAAGACACGTACAACAATACCTATTATAAATTATCAATATCATATAATTTGTTATGTACAAGTGGTTAAATCTTCCATCAAATACAATGCAAAATAAAACACGACTTACATTTTAGGACGGAGGGAGTATTAATTTTGTAAGTAGGTATGAAACCTCTCCGACGAATAAAATGCATACTCAGTTACTCACACTCTCTATCGCATACCTCTATACAATACTCTCCTACAAGATCTTTTACGAGTACTAATAAAATGTAAAATTGATCGTGTGTCACATTAATTAGTTTTCTCTTGGAAAATCTTCCAGTTTTCACCAACTAATGTATATCTTGGATTTAAATGAGTACTATGTATTAGATACGTCTCTTTTAATTACAAGATTTGTGTTTATCAGCTACACGTCATCAAAATCCACTTTCAATCTCAAGAAGTAATTCTATAGTAGGATACTGAGCTAAAATTTCTCACGATGAAATCAAACATAAATTGTTTGATACGGAGAAGGAAAGCATATGAACCTCTCAGAATCTTTCTACTCACACTTCAGTAAGGAAAATCTCATCACACAATCTTTCTAGTCCTATAAATACATGTTCATGTAAACCGGCACCCAGTCAAGGTGTTCACCATGGCTTGCAAGATCATTATCACTGTCGCTATCAAGTCTATCTTTATATTGGCTCTCGTCATGTCTTGTGGTATGTGTTGATAACTTAAAACTATGAAGCTTCAAGATCATGACCCTTTTGCTCCATATATTGCTTTTTATTTCACAATAAGGAATAATATACTTACTTTTTATGTTTATTTATTTACATAGATACAGTGGAAGGGAAGTGCAAGGATATACCTACCGGACTAGCATGCCATGACTCTGATATCTGCCACAAGAGGTGCTATGAGGCACTATATACTCACGGCGGGTACTGCAATATTCAGCCTGGTGGAGGATTTTGTGTGTGTCTGGATTGTTAAGGAGCATCTTAGTTATTCTACTTTGTATCCATGATCATGAGTTTTGTTTTAAAATAAATAAAGTGCGCAACTAATAAGGATGGGGAGACTTAATTCGTGTTCTTTGGTTCCGGTCATTTTGTGTGGGTTAGTTCCGGTTTGCGGGTCTACGATTCTTCATACAGTGGGTTAAAGTTCTTGTAGCTTAGATTAGGCATCGTTTTGGTCAGCTCGTTGTTGTCGGGGCATGCTAGCTCGCATGTCGTGTTGTCGTGGTTGAGTCTTGTCCATCTGCAAGATGGGCCCGCTAGGTGTGGTAACGCTTCGGCATGAGTAGTGGAAACCCCCGGTTCACGGTCGCGAAAATCATGATTTTTCCTCATATTATTTCATATTTTTATATCAAGGTGCATAAACTGAACTATTGGTTAGTCTACCTTTTGGTAAGTAATTATTATCCGAGAGAGACTGACTAGGTCGTTTCGAAGGGTTCGGGATATGGATATATCTTAGGTACAACAACGAGCAAGAACTGAAAACGGGGTTGCTATGATTCTTTAAAAAGGATTAATTGTAACGGTAGGAAACACGGTCAACTTAGTTGTATTTGTAGAACTAGTAAAATGCCCGTGCGTTGCTACGGCCTACGGGGACGCAAGTAAATGAATCACCATGTTTTTTAATTAGTTCACATTTCATGTGTTTATTCATATGCACATACTGCTCCTTGACATGTTGCCTCTTATGATTTTTCGGACCTAGCTAGAAACTTCATGACACAGGTTCCCCTACATTACTAAGCCGACTAAGATACAATGAGAATAAGATAAAGGTATTTATAACTTGTGTTCTCATAAGATGAAGCTAATTGGCGATCACCCGCTAGGGAAGCAACATCATGGTCGTTTTTTCGATCGTATAAGGACAGAATCACCGTCGCCCCATCTCCCTTACCTTTGGGAATTCCGCAGCCCCATAACTACTTGCATAACCTCATGTCCATCTCGTCTGTGGTTGGCCCGTTTCCTTGCCACCTCACACACGCGCACCGAATACCTCCATCACCGTCCTCCAGTCACCCATCCCTCTTTAAATTGTTCTAATATCTCATCCAAATGCTAACCAAATAGATTCAAAAAATCAAACAAAAATTAATGCGTATAAATAATTTGTAACCCAAATAATCACGTATTTGCACACACACAAAAAACTGAACACTCGATTGTCGAGTGGCTTCCCGGCTTTCTGAACTATATTGAAGAGCTTGTTGCAAAACAATATTAACTTGTTTGTAACTTCTAAGTACAACAGTTGTTATGACCGGCGTCTCCTATACTCGGAGGAGGCCCAATGGGCAGGCTGAGTAGGGGCTTAGCCCGCCAGATTATCTTATTTTCATTATATAAAGGAGTTGTAATCGGATATTGAGAATTAAGCAATAAACATATATTTGTTGCCGACTCCTCAAGGAGTCGGACTCCCAACCCTAGCCGCCACCTCTCCCCTGCGCCGCCTCCTTCTCTCACGCGACCACGGCGCCGAGTCGCCGTCGACCGCGTCTCGCTCCTCGTCAGCCTCGCTTCATCCCGTACAATCTACGCCCTAGACCTGGTAGGCTAGCTGTTCCTACCAATTTGGTATCAGATTGCTCTCGTTCGATCATGTCGTCATCACCGCCCACCACCACCGTCCCGCCCGCGCCGCCGGCTGCCACTACGGCCGCCGCCACCTCTCAGGCTTCCGCCCCCGCGCCGATCCCCGTCGTCTACACCCCCGAGCAGATGAGCGGGGCCATCAACGACCTTGTCAACGCAGCCCAAGGGATCCGGCTGTTCCTGATCAGTTCCCAGGGGTCGCCTCCGCCACCGCAGCCGCCCGCCATCACCGGGCCGTCGACCATGCCGTGGATCCCGGCGTTCACGGGCGCGCAGCTGCAGCCACCGCCTCCATCGCCCCTGCCGTGGCTGCCGTGGCTGCCGCCACTCACCACCGGGCCGGGTGCAACCGCCCCGGGAGGCATCCCTATTCAGCAGGTCCGCTTTCCCCCGTCACCGTCCCCGCTCCCGGCCTGGCTCGCCGAGTCGTCGCCTCTGCCGGTCTACACGGCGGCCGGGGAACCTCTGAGGCCCACCCTTCCGGACGCCACCCCGTCGGGTTTCGCGGGTCCCCCTGCAAGCCGCGCTGAGCCTTACGGCCATGGCGGCGTTGCACCGACACCACCCCGTTTCGCCAAGATCGACTTCGCCACCTACGACGGTTCGGAGGACCCCCTCAACTGGCTCAACCAGTGCGAGCAGTTCTTCCACGGGCAGCGCACCCTCGCGTCGGACCGCACCTGGCTTGCCTCCTACCACCTCCGGGGCGCCGCACAGACGTGGTACTACTCCCTCAAGCAGGACGAGGGTGGTATGCCCCCTTGGGACCGTTTTCGGGAGCTATGCCTTCTTCGCTTCGGGCCGCCGATCCGCGGCAGCCGACTGGCGGAGCTTGGGCGCCTTCCCTTCACCACCACGGTACAGGACTTTGCCGATCGCTTCCAGGACCTCGCTTGCCATGCCCCGGGGGTGACGGGACAACAGTGGGCCGAGCTCTTCATTGGCGGCCTACCGGACCACATCCGGGTGGACGTGGAACTCCAGGCCCCCCAAGACCTCCAGACGGCGATGCACTACGCCCGCGCCTACGAGCGTCGTGCTCAGACGATGTAGCAGGGACCACCGGGCCGAGGGGGCCGCCCGCTCGCCCGACCACCACCGTCTGCCGCGGTGGCCGGCCGGCCGAACCCGGCTACTCCAGCGGCCACCGCCCCGACTGCCACGCGGACCTTCCGTCGGCTTACCCCGGCCGAGCAGCTCGAGTGTCGTCGTCTCGGGCTTTGCTTCAACTGCGACGAGCCCTACGCACCCGTCAACGTCAGCCCGCGCCTCTTCTACTTGGAGACGGTTGATGACGTCGAGGCGGACACACCCGCCGAGGCACCCGGCGCGTTGCCACCACCAGCGCCGGCCGAGACCGCCCCCGCGACAGCTCCTGCCACAGCCTTCGTGGTCTCGCTCCATGCGCTGGCTGGTATATGCCACGAGCGTACTATGCTTCTGCCGGTGACAATCCACGGCGAGCGGCTAGTGGCCCTACTGGACACGGGCTCCACACATAACTTCCTGCCCGCGGCCACTATGCGCCGCTTAGCCCTCCAGCCGACGGGCGGGGCTCATCTCTGAGTTACGGTGGCCAACGGCGACCGCCTTCGGTGCCATGGACTGGCGCAACACGTGCCTCTCACCGTCGGCGACGAGCACTTCGCCATCACGTGCGCCGGCATCGACTTGGGCTGCTTCGACTTCATCCTCGGTGTCGACTTCTTGCGGACCCTCGGCCCCATCCTTTGGGACTTCGACACCCTGACGATGACCTTCTGGCGCCAGGGCCGCCGCGTCCGGTGGGAGGGAATTGGAGGTACCGCCCCGGCACCGCAGCTCCAGCTCGCTACGACCGACGATGAGGACGAGCACGCTCTGTTGACCCACCTCCTACAGCAGCACGGCGATCTCTTCGACGAGCCGCAGGGCCTGCTGCCCGTCCGGGTGTACGATCACCGTATCCATCTACTGCCGGACACGGCACCAGTGGCAGTGCGGCCCTACCGCTATCCCCAGCTGCAAAAGGATGAGCTGGAGCAGCAGTGCGCGCTAATGCTCGCTGCGGGCATCATCCGGATCTCCACGTCGCCGTTCTCGGCGCCGGTGCTCCTCGTCCGCAAGTCGGAGGGCACGTGGTGTTTCTGCATCGACTACCGTGCTCTTAATGCCCTGATGCTCAAGGTGGTTGACGAGCTCTTCGACAAGCTTCATGGGGCGCGCTTCTTCACCAAGCTCGACCTCCGGTCGGGCTACCACCAGGTGCGCATGCACCCAGATGATATCGCCAAGACGGTGTTTCGGACTCATCATGGCTACTTCGAGTTCGTGGTGATGCCTTTCGGCCTCACCAACGCCCCGGCGACATTCCAGGCCCTGATGAACGACGTCCTCCACCCCTACTTGCGCCAGTTTGTGCTCGTTTTCTTTGATAACATTCTTATCTATAGCACTTCGTGGGCAGAGCACCTCCAGCATATCGCCATCGTCTTCAACGAGCTTCGAGCGCATCGTCTTCACCTCAAGCGCTCGAAGTGCTCGTTCGGGACGTCGTCGGTCGCCTACCTCGGCCACGTCATCTCGGCCGAGGGGGTGGCTATGGATGCCGACAAGGTGGCGGCCGTCGCGGCTTGGCCGACACCGCACTCGCCGCGAGCCCTTCGCGGTTTCCTGGGCCTAGCCGGGTACTACCGAAAATCTATCCAGGACTTTGGCCTCATCGCATCACCGCTCACGCGCCTGCTGCGTCGCGACGCCTTCGCCTGGGATGACGAGGCCACCGCGGCATTCGAGGCCCTGAAAGGGGCCCTCACGACGGGGCCCGTTCTCCAGATGCCGGACTTCGCCCGGCCGTTCATCGTAGACTGCGATGCCTCCGGTGTGGGGTTCAGCGCCGTCCTTCACCAGGGCGACAGTCCTCTCACCTACTTCAGCAGGCCCTTCGCCGCGCGCCACCTCAAGCTCGCGGCGTACGAGCAGGAGCTCATTGGCTTGGTGCAGGCCGTGCGCCACTGGCGGCCCTATCTTTGGGATCGGTCGTTCCGGATTCGCATGGATCACCACAGCCTCAAGTTCTTATTGGACCAGCGGCTGTCGACGGTGCCGCAGCATCAGTGGATCAGCAAGCTATTCGGCTTTGACTTCACTGTCGAGTATCGTCCAGGGCGCCTCAACACTGTGGCGGACGCCCTGTCTCACCGCGACGCCGACCACGATGTAGCCGATGGCGACTCCGAGGGGACGGTGCTATGCATCCGCTCGGGACCCACCTTCGCCCTCTTTGACGACATTCGCCGGGCCACCGCGGCCGCACCAGACGCTCAGCTTCTGCGGCAGCAACTGGACGCAGGCGAGTTGGACGAGCCATGGCGCCTGGCGGATGGCTTGCTCCTGCATGGGCACCGCATCTTCGTGCCCGACCATGACGACCTCCGTCACCAGGTGCTGCTGATGGCACACTCGGCAGGACACGAGGGTGTCCAGAAGACCCTCCACCATCTCCGCGCCGATTTCTATGTTCCCGGTGATCGGGCCCTGGTCCGAGACTGGGTGCGCTCGTGCGAGACGTGCCAGCGTAATAAGACGGAGACCCTGCGGCCGGCGGGGGTGTTGCAGCCGCTAGAGGTGCCATCTCATGTCTGGGCCGATATCTCCATGGACTTCATCGAGGACCTCCCCAAGGTGGGCGGCAAGTCCGTCATCCTCACGGTGGTCAACCGCTTCTCCAAGTATGCTCACTTCATCACGCTCGGCCATCCGTACACTGCCGCGTCCGTGGCCCGTGCCTTCTTCGACGGCATCGTACGCCTTCACGGGTTCCCCACTTCGATCGTCAGTGATCGGGACCCGGTGTTCACGGGGCATGTATGGCGACATCTCTTCAGGATGGCGGGGGTGCAACTCCGGTTCAGCACGGCCTTCTACCCTCAGACGGACGGCCAATCGGAGGTGGTTAACAAGGTGATTGCCATGTATTTGCGTTGTGTCACAGGTGATCGTCCTCGCGCTTGGGTGGATTGGCTTGCATGGGCGGAGTACTGCTACAACACCTCCTATCACTCCGCCCTGCGCGCCACACCATTCGAGGTGGTCTACGGCCGCCCGCCCCCGCCCATTCTGCCGGTTGACCCGGCGATGGCTCGGACGGAGGCGGCGGGGGAGCTCCTCCGCAACCGCGATGAGATGCTTGCTGAGGTGCGGCAACGTCTCACGCAGGCCCAGCAGCTGGCCAAGCACTACTACGACGGCCACCATCGCGAGGTGGAGTACGCGGTGGGCGATTGGGTGTGGCTGCGCCTTCTTCACCGCTCAACTCAGTCCTTGGACCCGCGAGCGAAGCGCAAGCTGGGTCCCCGCTACGCCGGGCCGTTTGCCATCTTGGAGCGCATCGGGCAACTAGCGTATCGACTTCAGCTGCCAGCCGGGACTCGCATCCACGACGTCTTTCATGTGGGGCTGCTCAAGCCCTATTGTGGGGAGGCGCCAGCTGCCCCGCCAGCACTTCCTCCGACCTCGGATGGCCGTCTTCTTCCGAGCCCAGCGAAGGTGTTGCGTGCCCAGCTGCGTCGCGGCGTATGGTACTTGTTGATTCAGTGGGAGGGCCTTCCGGAGGAGGAGGCTACTTGGGAGCAGCGGGATGAGTTCCACCAGCACTACCCGGACTACCAGCTCGAGGACGAGCTGTTTGCGCAAGCGGGGAGAGATGTTATGACCGGCGTCTCCTATACTCGGAGGAGGCCCAATGGGCAGGCTGAGTAGGGGCTTAGCCCGCCAGATTATCTTATTTTTATTATATAAAGGAGTTGTAATCGGATATTGAGAATTAAGCAATAAACATATATTTGTTGCCGACTCCTCAAGGAGTCGGACTCCCAACCCTAGCCGCCACCTCTCCCCTGCGTCGCCTCCTTCTCTCACGCGACCACGCGCCGAGTCGCCGCCGACCGCGTCTCGCTCCTCGCCAGCCTCGCTTCATCCCCTACAATCTACGCCCTAGACCGGGTAGGCTAGTTGTTCCTACCAACAGTTGACATATTTCTAAGTTCAAATCTGCAATTTGAATCAGACTTAAGTAGTATGGCTACATAGATGCTCAATAATATATGCGTTTATCCAAAACTTACATCCTAATACGAGTACATGATGCAACCAAACAGACTGTAATACGTCGGCGCAATACATCAGCCCAGTTGGTTGATAAAAATGAACTCAAAAAAGAAAAGGTTTGGCATTGCAAGAGGAGTTATCCTGCTGTCTGCGGCCATGCCTTCCTCCTGGCCCAAGGCACATCATAGTCGTTGTCGTTCTACCACAGTCCTCAACTTGAAACCGTTGTAGAACTGCTCATTCAGTTCATGTGTCCCCCATCACATGCATATTGTCAAGCTCCTCCTAGACTTGTTGACATATTTTAATGGATATTGGAGAAACTTCTAAGCACTTCACATGGGGAAGACACGATTCAGCTTGGCAAGTCTCCATTAGCATAGCAGTACATCCACCAAATTAATAAGAAATCCATTACCAACTGACCTCCATGACGAACTTAAAGGGATTTAATGGATTCACCTAGCTTTGAGGTTTAATTTTATACAAAAATAAAGTAAAAATTGAGTTATAACACAACTCACAAAATCAAAACTGAACTTTCAATATTCCGATCTTTATAGGTGTATCACACCATATAACATCATCAATGGAAAATCATATTGTACTCATTTATTTAATGAACAAAACGGATGTTACTTCTACAAATGAACCTACAGGTATATCAATATGGAATGACATACTTTTCATCCACATGTTAAACACAAGAGGAAGAAAAACAAAATGAAAGCATTGTTGTTACCTGGATGAGGGCTTGCATGGAGGTAGCTCTCACTACCCCCTTCAGACAAGTCCACAGGCAAAAAGATGTAAGAATGAAATCAAAGGTGCAGAGGGGAATATATGCATGTGAAAATAAGCAAACACTGTACTGGGTTGATAACAGAACATGCTTTACATGAAAGGGTTTGGTCTGAATTTGACAAGAAACACTGCAGGTTACAACTATTATATCCCCATGGCATAGACAGTTGAACCGCAAGTAGCTTCAGGTTCCTTGGAACAGCAAAATACTCCCTTTCGGTGAGGTGAACAATGAAAAGCTTCTTGCACTCCTACAGTCCTACTCATCATATTGGTCATTTCAGTTACCTAGATGATAATAGAAACCTCTTAAAGCAAGGATGTACCTTGGGCTTGGTTATATGTAGAGGGCAGTAAGGATGCATCACGGTCTCAAAGTTTGGCCTCCATCAGACAACAACACACTCAGTCACTCACCAACCTGGAAGTGAAAAACATATCATACTTTTATCGGAATAGAAACAGTTCACATTATGCAATATCTAAGATCAAAAGTATCTCATGACAACAATGTCAGCATGTCGGTAACAGAACCTTTCCTACACGAAAGGGAAGCCAGCCATGAACAATAATCAAAGAAAAATTGGAAGCAGACGATGTGAGAACATGTAGGACACCTCTTCTCATGTAAGATTAAAAGTATAACACAATTTTCTCCATATATATTAAGGCTGCACAGAATGATGAGTAGTGATCTAAATTACGCAAATTATTTTGCACATCAAATGCATACTACAACAAATCCGTTTTTTTAAGACAGATGAAAATAAGAATCAATCATACGCAAACTCAGTAACAACACAAACAGGTTTAAAGAAGACCAAGATTTTGAAGAATCTTTCAGAGTTTAGTACTCATATCACCATTCATATTACACATTGTACTGATACATCTGAAATGAAACAAGTAAAAAGAAGATGCAAGCTTTGTTCCCATAAAAAAATTGCATCGTACATTTTAGAACACAATGAAACCATCAGGTTGCCTACTTATATTATTATCAGTTCACATAAAAACACCATGCATACTTTTGAAGGTCTTGTGGAACCAGTAATAAGTGTAGCATGAACAATAAGAATTCAGATATCACAGCAACATACTCATTTAGTCATTCTGTCATTTGACCCAAGTAGTTGCTGAAAAAATATTTGCTTCAGATGTCAAACAACCCTCAAAACATCATGTAAAACTACATACACGAGTGGTGACCAGTCTCACCATTCTAAGCTCGATGATGTCACCAGGCCTCAGATCTGGAATTATTTCACCTTCTCAGCCTCCACAATGAAATGCTTGTTCAGAATCTACGACCTCAAATTTTTTTTAGCAGAATCCACGACATCAAATAATTCAAGGAATAGTACATCACTACCAGGAATAAGGGGCGTGCTAGGCGTTGGCCGACCTATCCGGCGCGCTAATAGGTCGCCTCGCCCACCGCCCGTTTCCTGCATCTGACGCTCTGAAATCATCTCCACGGACATGTCGCTTTCACCGTGCTCGGATGACTTTTCAAGCTGGTAGAGAGTCGCATGCTGGGAGCGGAGCCCACCTTGTACAGATGTGACATTTGCTCCTGTCGTTGCTTTGCTCGCATGCATGTACAGGCGCATGAAACCTAGCTAGGATGATGCGTGTCTCGCATCAGTGCTAGCTCATGCGCTCCTAAAATACTCTATTGGTACTTTTTTACCGACAAAAACTATAAAAAAATATGTTTAACTGTAACAAAAAACTCTCAACAAATACCGTAATTGATACAAAACAATTGTATGTTTGTAACATAATTTAAGTACTTTTACAACAAATAAAAACCATGTATGTATCACCGTAGTGCCCCCGACATTCTCTATATTTACAGAAAAATGCCACTATATTGATTTATCTTGAGTATTGCAACAAAACTTCCGAGAATTACAACAAAAAATCTCGCCACGTGCACAAAAAAAGTATTGCAACAAATTGTCACAACGTTTTAAAAAAGCAATGTTATAAAAAAATATTTACACCAATTATTTTGGTACAGATTGATTTGCAACAAAAAGTACGAACAATTTCAACAAGAAATATAAATAATTACAACAAAAAACCATATGATTGCCGCAGTAAAAGGGGGCTAGGTAAGTTTTTTATTTGGCTGTAGATTCATTCTCAACAAAAAAAAACCCACTATTTTTACAAAAATCACCCAATATTACAACAACCAAAATATGTGTTTGTAACATTTTGATAAACATCATCAAAAAATTGAAGAAACACACAAACTTGTAGCAACCAGAAAACCTTGCAACATCTATCGTGTGGTTTCACAACAAAAAACATATATGTATGTTACAATTTGGAAACACATGTGCAACATTGAGAAAATGGGCAAACACTTATAGTAAACATTCTGGAAATCTTGCAACAATTTGCATCAGCTTTCACAACAAAAATTGTGTGACTTTGTTACAAACTTAAAAAGACGAATGCTACATTGGAAAATAATAACAACACCATCCTCCATGTCGATGTCGGTCGGCCTAGCTTCCGATGAACACATGTATTCAACAAACGGAGATGGTTTTCACAAAAAAAAAACGGAGATGGTTTTCGCAAAAAAAAACGAAAATGGCGTTGGGGCCAACCTCGACGCTGCGGAAAAACCAAGAGACACACAGAGAAGGTGGCAACACATGCACACAACAACAATAAAAGCTTGAGAAACTACCTATAGTGTGTGAAAAAAGGCTAGCTAGTACTCCGTACCTACCTATAGACAAGCGTACAACAATAGAATCTAGCTACTCGTATAATTTTTCGGAGAACGAGATCAGCTAGCTGCATGCATACAGCAACCAGCGCTGGCTATCCATGCAAAAAAAAAAAAAAGCGCTGGCTACGGCTGCGCGGCGAAAATACGATACATATGGTAGGTCCAAATGCGGGTGGGACGTACGCACAGCTGACGCGAGCAAGGCGACCTACGGATCGCACGCACAGGTCGGCCTAACTTAAGCGTTTTCCCAGGAATAAATGATGGATGACAGGACGAGGTCCAACCTCCCGTAGCTCACCAGCATCCCTTCCATCCCGAACGACTGCGACACCATCCACCCGTCGATCTGTTATTTTCCTTCAAACCGACATCATGTGTGAGAAAGAGAGAGAGGTCGTCAAACCTGGTCGCTCTCCCTTGATCTTCTCCCCTCCGCCTAGGGGTGTAAACGGATAGGATAATTTCCGCACCGAATCCTGTTCCGAAACTGTTTTAAGCAATCCATATCCGGTTTGAAGAAATCCGACGGATAAGGATATCCGATTCCGAATTTGACACCGGATACGGTATAGGATATGGTATGAAAAATAGTCCCCGAATATAGATTATCCGAAAATTAAATAGGATTATCCGATGATTTTAATCCGAATAATCCGATTTTCTACCGAAACATCTAACCTAATAGAACATAATTAGTGGTTAGTGAGTTGTAAATTTCGTCCATTAAATAAAAACTCACTTACATAGTGATTGTTATGACTATGGAGTACAACTTTGTTAGGTTATTAGCATATTGAACTATTATTTTTGGTTGTATGGTTTGCCGATATACTTATACGCGTACATATCCGATTAAATTTTTTCCTTACCGAATCCGTGATATGATATATCCGACCCCGAATCCGCAACCAGTCATTATCCGCTCCAGTCCGAATCTGATGAAAAAATATTGTATATGATATGGCAACGACAAAATCCGATCCGATCCGATCCGTTTACATCCCTACCTCCGCCAGATCGATTCACCCTTGCTGCCGCCAGATCGATCTCCCTGTCGCCTGTTGCACGCGCCACGCCACTGATTTCTACTCGCCACAGCCCTAATCGAAGACGCAACCAGGAGCTCGCCGTCGCCACCACAAGCTCCCCGCCACCCGATTCACGCTCCCAGCCTCCCTTGCACCATGTCGCCACATCCCGAATCGAGACACAATGAGCAGCTGTGAGCCGGGCTCGCCGCCGCCTTCAAGAGTTTGCCGCCACCGCCAGGAACTTGCCACTGATGTCATGACCTGGCCGCACGACTACCTATTATCGGGCGTGTGCTGTCCCAGAGCGTGTGCCGACACTCCGGCCACCGCAGGCGATCTCAGGCCGCCGGCCCGCCGCGGCCTCCTCCGGAAGAGGGAGCAGGTGATTTCTTGCCGTGGTCGTCGGGGAAGGCACGGCGGTGGCCGGAGCGCCGGGTGCTGGCGCTCCGCGCGGCGAACACGCAGTTGGTGTTGGCGCATCGCAGGGAGAGAGAGGATTGGGGGAGAAGGGTCGTATGGAAAAAACAACCGTCAATGATTCTTCCAGACGCCCACGACGCCCTGCCTTATCACTACTACAAAAAGGCTTACCCGTGGCGCACCAAAATTCCCTAGCCGTGGCGCAGCCCCCTGCGCCACGGATTGCCACGCCACGGGTAACATATTACCCGTGGCGCAGGTACCTTGGTGCGCCATGGGTATATATATTACCCGTGGCGCACTTCTACATCCTGCGCCACGGATAATGTGTGCCACGGATATATCACTAGATGCGCCACGGGTATGTGGTCCGGGAAATAAAAAAATGCCACCGCCGTGGCGGCGTACAGAGCACGTTCATGGACACGCGAATTGAAAAACAACATGTCGGCCGCCGCCGCCGCCGCCGCCGAGCCGCCGAGATGAGGACGCATGGATACGGCCGTCTGCTGCGGGGAGGGGGGCTTCACGCCGAGGACGACGACGCCGCGGGGAGGACGGGGGCCTCGGGGACGCTCGGGGACGTTGTCGTCGTCACCAGTGGAGGAGCTTAGTCTCACAGAGGGAGGAGCACGCGGCGGCAGCGGTAGGAGACGTCGGGGACGCAGCGGCGGCGGGAGGAGAGGTCCAGGACGAGGCGGTGGCGGGAGGAGATGTCGAGGACGCGCCGGCGGGAGGAGACGTCGCGGGAGCTCGAGAAGGAGCTCGGGGAGGAGCAGGAGATAGAGAGTAGGAGAAGAGGAGGAGGAGGAGATTGAGATGAGAGGAGGAGATAGAGATGGGGATGTAAGAAGAGTGCCAATCCATGCCCCAATCCCCTCAGCCAATCAGGAACAAGAATAAAAGAGCACACGGATCGTGTGCTAGTTTGGGTCGCTGTGAGCCGTCGGATGAGATAGATGTCGTCGGATCCTAGTGTTGCATCTCAGGTTACCCGTGGCGCACCTCGTACTGATGCGCCACGAGTATTGCTACTACCCGTGGCGCACCATCTCTTCCATGCGCCACGGGTAAGTTTTATTTATTTTTTCTGGCCAGAAAACTTAAACTTCAAAAAAATAGGTGTTCCCTTTCGAATTTGGGGATTCTGTACCCAAAAAATAGCTTAAAAGGCTGTAGGCAATTTGGATTGGATGTGGTTTTCTCTAGTTTTTTTAAGGTATTAAACGTCGAAATCCGAGTTCATATGCAAAAGTTATCGCCGTTTTACTCTTCCATAATGTTTTTTTGCAAAATACGTCGAAATTCATATTTCATATTTTTCCTAACAACTAGGTTACGTAACATAATCACATCTCAAAGGATTTTATTTTTTGAATTTTTTAACATTTTCTTTTAGCCTTTTAAAACTGAAAAGGTGATCATGGGGGGGGGGGGGGGTGCATGGGAGCACAAAGCAGTAAACATACCCGTGGCGCACCGCTATTTCGGTGCGCCACGGGTAAGAGGTTACCCATGGCACACCACTATTTTGGTGCGTCACGGCTATGTGGGGTCAAAATTTGGCCCCGAGACCATTATTTTGGTAGCGCATTGGAATAAGGTGCGCCACGGCTATACTCTTACCCGTGGCGCACCGAAATAGTGGTGCGCCACGGATAAGGAGGGTGCCCCTCCGTCAGCCCAGCCTGCACTTTGCCGTGGCGCACCACTATTTTGGTGCCCCACGGGTAATGCCCTACGCGTGGCGCATCTGTGTCTGGTGCGCCACGGCTATATACTCGTGGCACACCAATATAGTGGTGCGCCACGGCTAAGTAATCCACCTATAAGCCTTTTCCTAGTAGTGTTATCGAGCCGCCGCGCCGCCCCGATGCGTCGCCGCCCTGCTGCGAAGCCCCCCCCCCCCCCCCCACACACACACACACACATGCGCGCGCGACTCCCACCTCCCACGGTGCAGCACCACCCACACCCGGAATCGCCGCACCGGGAATCCCCCGCCGCCCACACACCGATTCGGATCAACCATCGCCTCACTGTCTCTACGCCGTCGCCGCCACGTGACACCCAGCGGCCATGGGACATCCCGAGTCCGACGCCGTTAAGGTATGATGCAGTATAAAAACAGTTTTGTGTTCGATTACAAAACCAAGTTTATCGAATCCAGTACGACTTGGAGAAGGATTAATAAGGTGTTAACGACGCTGTTAACGATAATTGACATAGACCTATACACAATCATAAACAAACTATTTTGTCCCAATGAAATAAAAAGGTTGTCAATCTATCCGGCTTGCTGAACACAAAGGATTAAATATGTGAAAGTAAATATGATGAGAGTGAAATATGACCAAGGGGCAAATGATGATAAAAAGCTATTAAAACGGTTGTAAGCAATGTAGAAAAATAGGACCGGGATCCACAGTTCACTAGAGGTGTCTCTCCAAAGATATACATGATGGGTAAATAAATTACAGCATGGCAATTGACAGAATTGTGGGCGCACAACAAGGCTATCATAAAACAATATAGTTCACCGTTTCATCTAATATGACATTACGTCAAAATACATAAACCGTCTTCCAACTGCATCTATGACTAATAATCCACCCTGGGGTCGCTATCCAGCATGTCACCCAAAATTATTAAGTTGTAAGCAACGGATCATTGTAATAAGCAAAGTGCATAATGTAAGCAATGTAAACAACACAAGGAAATCACACCACTGTTTTCTCCCTAGTGGCAACAACACATCTCTTGTCTTAATCGTTTATGTCAACCCAAGCTCAGACAAGAGAGGCATGAACCCACTATCTAGCATAAATAATCCCTCATACAACACTAACAGTTACTTGGCCAAAGCATCCACTAGCATCAGAGAGGATGCAAGATCATAGATAAAACACAACACATAGATGAACAAAAGCAATGACTTCCAAAATTCATCGGATCTGTCTTGGGTTTGTCACGGCAAGTACTTCCTCCGGGAAGCTAAGTTGTGGGGCCATTGGTGACCAGGACATAGGAGTGGTTAATCTCGACGAGGGGACAAGAGATTTACCCAGGTTCGACCCCTCTGTTTAGAGGTAATGACCTACTTCCTGCTTGTTCTTTATTGCTGTGGACTTGTTCTCAATTACAAGGTTCCGGCTCCTCTAACTCAGGAGTCGGTGACCACGGGTTTGGTGTTACTTGAGAGCTTGAGAGACTTCTAGCTTCTGTCTGTCTAACTTGTTCTGGCCTCTCTATGATGACCTGGGAGCTCCACTTATATACACGAGGACTCCCAGGGTTATAGTTTGTCTCCAGGTTGTTCCGGAGGTCGGAGTCCTAATCAGGAACCTATTAATCTCCGTGTCTTCCAAGTTGAGACTCCGTCTTGTAGTTGTACAACTTCGTACGAGTCTTCTGGAAGTGGACTCCGTCTTGTAGTTGGACTCCTTCATACGAGTCTTCTGGAAGTGGACTCCGTCTTGTAGTTGGACTCCTTCGTACGAGTCTTGTAGAAGTGGACTCCGTCTTGTAGTTGGACTCCTTTCATAGTAGTCCTCTGATAGGGGGCTGGCCCAGTCTGGAGGGTTCTTCGGGAACCTTCCAGTCTTGCTCTTTCGGGGACCTTCCAGTCTTGCCGAGTCCTTCGGGGACCTTCCAGTCTTGCCGAGTCCTTCGGGGACCTTCCAGTCTTGCCGAGTCCTTCTTGATGCTCGCACAGTGCAACTCCTTTTAAGGAGTTCACACAGTCTAACTCCTTTCAAGGAGTCCGCACAGTCTGTAGGTCCTTCAGGAACCTGCTGGCTCCTCTCCGTCTTGTTGGCCTACCCGGTTGGGTATTCCCTCGTCAGGATCCATGCAAACACAATCATGTAGCAGTTACAGATAATAGATCTTGATCATGATAGGAAGCCAAGATCTAAACAATGGATTACAAGGAGGAGAGATAACCATCTAGCTACTGCTATGGATCCGTAGTCTAGAGGTGGACTACTCACGCATCACTCCGGAGGCAGACATGGTGGTGTAGATGCCTCCGGTGTCGATTCCCCTCTCCGACCGGGTGTCGGGAAGAGCTTCAGAACCCTCCCGAACTAGGATTGGAGATGGCGGCGGCCTCGGACGTCTTCTGGAGAATATGATCGCGCCTCTGATGTTTTTAGGTCAGAGGTGAATTTATAGGCGAAGAGGCGGCGCGAGGAGACGAGGGAGGCGCCCAGGTGGGCCCCAGCCACGACCAGCCCTTGGGCTGCGCCTAGGTGGCACCTGGCGGCTGGGTGCCCCCCTCCGGTCGTCCTTCGGGTTCCGTCTTTGTTTGATATTGGAAATAATTTCCGTAAATTATCACCGCAATCCGAGAACTTTCCAGAACAACTTTTCTGAAACAAAAAGACAGCAGAAAACAGGAACTGGCACTACGCATCTTGTTAATAGGTTAGTTCCATAAATCATGCCAAAATGATATAAAAATATGTGGCACTGATATAAAATCAAGCATGGAACATCAAAAATTATAGATACGTCGGAGATGTATCAGCATCCCCAAGCTTAACTCCTGCTCGTCCTCGAGTAGGTAAGTAATAACAAAATAATTTTTGAAGTGACATGCTACCAACACAATCTTGATCATGTAATCATGTAAAGCATATGAACTGAATGCATTGATCCAAAACAAAGGTTCATTGAATGAAACAAACAATGATTAACCATGTGTAACATCTAAGCAAGAATTAACTAGAAAAGAGTACCTTGGAGATTTAAAAGTATAACACTTGATAATGATTGATATCTCACAAAGCAATATTAGTTCAACAAAAGAGTTTGGCCAGCACAAAGGAAGATTTAAGTTCTCAGCATAAATTGGAGTTGTATCTTGCCGATGTCGTCGATGATCACAAGATCAAGATGGATGCAATGCGTTTGAAGATTAGAAAGATTAGAAAATATGCCATTAATAAAGAGGCTTGGTATCATTATGTTGTTGGATCAATGGTTTTGTTTTAATTATGAGAACTATGTATTACATTGGTCACTAATTTACTTTGGTTTTAATGTGATGAACTTGTATTAATTAATTTGGTCACTTCTCTATTCATGATGTTGTGTGTAACGATCTTTTCCCTTCTTATGCACAAAAGGTGCTCGATTCACCGGCAATGGATGTACGATGACCGACGCTCTAACGAGTACATTCAAGACGTGCATTCTTTTCTCAATGTGGCTGAGGCAAACACGCGGAATGGTTTTATGTGTTGTCCATGTCGTGTCTGTCAGAATGAGAAGGATTATTCTTCCTCAAAAACCCTTCACATCCACCTGATTCAGTCCGGTTTCATGTCCGGCTATAATTGTTGGACCAAACACGGAGAAAGAGGGTAATGATGGAAGACAACAAAGAAGAAGAGAACGATGATAACTATTCTATGTTCCCTGAATACGGTGGTAATGCAAGGGGGAAGCTAAAGATGAAGAGGCAACAGATGAGCCCATGTTAGATGATGACCTTTGTCGGGCCATCGTTGATGCACAGAGAGAACCAGAAAGTGCAAATGAGAAGTTGAAGTTGGAGCGCATGTTAGAGGATCACAAAAAAAAGTTATACCCAACTTGCGAAGATGGCAACACAAAGCTCGGTACCACACTGGAATTGCTGCAATGGAAGGCAGAGACTGGTTGATCTGATAAGGGATTTGAGAAGTTACTGAAAATAATGAAGAAGAAGCTTTCAAAGGATAACGAATTGCCTGACATTACGTATGAAGCAAAGAAGGTTCTCTGCCCTCTAGGATTAGATGTGCAGAAGATACATGCATGCATTAATGACTACATCCGCTACCGCGGTGAGGAGTACGAGAATAAGAATGAATATCCGGTATGCGGTGCATTGCGGTATAAGATCAGACGAGATGACCCTGGTGATGTTGAGGGCCACCCCCCCAGGAACAGGGTTCCTGCCAAGGTGATGTGGTATGCTCCTATAATACCACGGTTGAAACGTTTGTTCAGAAACAAAGAGCATGCCAAGTTGTTACGATGACACAAAGAAGACCGCAAAAAAGACGATATGTTGAGACACCCCGCTGATGGGTCGCGGTGGAGAAAAATCGATAGAGACTACAAGGACTTTGCAGATGACGCAAGAAACTTAAGGTTTGGTCTAAGTACAGATGGCATGAATCCTTTTGGGGAGCAGAGCTGCAGTCATAGCACCTGGCCTGTAATTCTATGTATCGATAACCTTCCTCCTTGGTTGTGCATTAAGCGAAAGTTCATTATGATGCCAGTGCTGGTCCAAGGCCCGAAGCAACCCGGCTGCAATATTGATGTGTACCTAAAGCTACTAGTTAAAAAACTTTTACAGTTGTGGGGCGAAAAAGGTGTACGTGTGTGGGATGAGCACAAACAGAAGCTATTTGACCTACGAGCGCTGCTCTTCGTAACCATTAATGATTTACATGCTCTTAGTAACCTTTCAGGACAGACAAATAAGGGATACAATGTATACACGCACTGTTTAGATGAGACTGATAGTACATATTTGTATAAATGTAAAAAGGTTGTGTACCTGGGCCATCGTCGATTTCTTCCGCCCAGGCATCCCGTAAGAAAGAAATGCAAGCATTTCAAAAGTATGACAGAGCATCGTAGGAAGCCTGTCCACCGTACTGATGATGATATATTTGGTATGGTCAAGGATCTAGAAGTGATTTTTGTATAGTGTCCTGGCGGTCAATCTGTTCCGAATGACGCCACCGGACACGCGGCCATGTGGAAGAAGAAATCAATATTTTGGGAGCTACCCTATTGGAAAGTCCTAGAGGTCCGCTCTGCAATCGACGTGATGCACATGACGAAGAATCTTTGCGTGAACCTGCTAGGCCATTTGGGCGTGTATGGGAAGACAAAAGATACGCCGGAAGCATGGCAGGACCAGTAACGTATGAAAGACCCAGACGACTTGCATCCAATGAAGACGGATAAAGGACGTCTAAGTCCTGCCAGCTATGCTCTTACCAAAGAAGAGAAGGAAATATTTTTTGAAGTCCTGAGCAGTATGAAGGTCCTGTCTGACTTCTCGTCGAATATAAAGGGAATAATAAATATGGCCGAGAAAAAATTCCAGAACCTAAAGTCTCATGACTGCCACGTGCTTATGACTCAATTGCTTCCGGTTGCATTGCGGGGGATTCTATCGGAAAATGTTCGACTACCCATTGTGAAGCTATGTGCATTTCTCAATGCAATTTCTCAGAAGATAATCGATCCAGAAATTCTACCAAGGTTACAGAGGGATGTGGTTCAATGTCTCGTTAGTTTTGAGTTGGTGTTCCCACCATCCTTCTTCAATATTATGACGCATCTCCTAGTACACCTAGTCGAAGATATTACCATTCTGGGTCCTGTATTTTTACACAATATGTTCCCCTTTGAGAGGTTCATGGGAGTCTTGAAGAAATATGTTCATAACCGTGCTAGGCCAGAAGGAAGCATCTCCAAAGGCTATGGAATAGAGGAGGTCATTGAGTTTTGTGTTGACTTTATTCCCGACATTAAGTCGATTGGTCTTCCTGAATCGCGGCATGAGGGGAGACTGAGTGGAAAAGGCACTCTAGGAAGGAAATCAATAATATGTAGGGACGAGCATTCTTTCACTCAAGTGCACTACACAGTTCTACAGAATTCCACCTTGGCGGCTCCGTATATCGAGGAACACAAGAATATTGTACGCTTCAACAACCCGGGGAAGCCTGACTCCTGGATTAGACATGAACACATGGAGACTTTCGGCGGTTGGTTGCAAACACATCTCAACAATAACAACACTGTTGAAGATCAGCTGTACTTGTTGTCCAGGTCACCATCTTCGACTATATGGACTTTCCAAGGGTACGAGATAAATGGGAATACATTTTACATGTTCGCCCAAGATAAAAAAGAGCACCAACCAAAACAGTGGTGTCCGCTTTGATACAACAAACAACAATGGGTAAAAGGACACACACTAAGGTTACATAGAGGAGATACGGTTACACAGTATGAACCCTCTTAGCACTAAGAGAACGCTTCTATGCCGAGCCCCTCAAAGATGTCCTAGGTCACTGCCCAAGGACATCTTCGAGAAGCTCGGACATAGAGGAGTCCTCTGTCTTCTCTTTCTGCTGTTGCCGTGCTCTTGTTCTTCATCTCCTCCTCATGGTGGGTATTTATAGCTAAAAGATCAGGGAAACTCTTCACCTTTAGTCCCGGTTGGTAGCTGGAACCGGGACTAAAGGAGCGTTGATATGTGTGCCTTATCTTCTGCTTCAGATCCAACGGCTCACAAGCACTCGAAAGAAACACACCGCTGATCCAACGGCTCACAAGCATTCGAAGGAAACACACGATCTGTGTGCTTCTTCCTGATTGGGCATACTACCTGCACTGATGACGGTAATGCATTTTTAATTGAAAATGGCAAAATGGTTTTGGATTACTTATTTAAATTCAAACACTTTTCATTTTGAAATTTTTGTTAGATTCAAAAAATATTAGTTAATACATTTTTAATTGAAAATGGCAAAATGGTTAATAGTTTGAATAGTTAGAATAATTATTTTGGAAAACAGAAAATGGTTTTGGATTACTTATTCAAATTTAAACACTTTTCATGTTGAAATTTTTGTCAGATTCAAAAATATGCAGAAGTTATTCAAATTCAAAAATATGCAGAAGTTATTCAAATTTAAAAAATTTGGTCCTTTGCGCGCAAAAAAAAAACACCTATAGTCCCGGTTCGTGGAACCAACCAGGACTAGAGGGTTTTTTTCGCGCGCCCTTTCGGCCCACCGAAAAAACCTCTAGTCCCGGTTCGTGGCACCAACCGGGACTAGAGGTCCCTGGGTATAAATACCCACGCCTCCTCCCCGGTTCGAGCCACGAACCGGGACACAGAGAAGGAGGAGCCGCCGCCACACGAGACGACGCCGTCAGGCTGCCCGAGCCGCCTCCTCCTCGGCGCCGGCGAACCCCCTGCCGCCGAAGACCTCCTCGAGCCCGCGGCCTCCCTCTCCCCGAGCCCGCGGCGGCCCTGCCCCCCCCCCCCCACGCGCCCTCCTCCCCGCCGCCCCGAGCTCGCCGCCAGCGTGGCCGCCCTGCCCCCTGCGCGCCCTCCTCCCCGCCGCCCCGAGCTCGCGCCGGCGCCACCGCGGCCCTCTTCCTCCCCCTCGCCGCAGGTTTAGGTACGGCTAGCCCTCCTCCCCGCTGCCGGTTATTAGTTTAATTTAGGTTTAGGTGTTTTGCAATTTAGGTTTGAAATTAGGTTTGAATTTAGATTTAGGTTTAAAAATTAGGTTTGAAATTTATTAGCTCGATGATTTAATAGATGATTTAGGTGGTTAATTAGTTAGATTTACTAGTTAGAAATATTAATATGCTAATAAGTCCCATAATAATACTAGTTAGAAATTGGGTTAGAAAATTAGTGTTAGCAGAAAATTGGGTTAGAAAACTAGTGTTAACAAAAATTAGCAAAAAATAGTGTTAGCAGAAATTGGGTTCGAAAATTAGTGTTAGCAGAAAATTGGGTTAGAAAATTGGGAAAGATTCCACGAGCTGTCAAATTAGAAGCCCCTAATAGGATTATATATGATGTCGGACATCATATGTAATTCCATTAGGGGTTTCTAATTTGACAGTTCCTGGAATCTTTCCCAATTCTGCTAACCCAATTAGGATAATTTTTGTTAACACTAGTTTTTTAAACTAATTTTTTGCTAACTTCAAGGATAATTTTTGCTAACACTAATTATCTAACCTAATTTTTACTAAGCCTAATTTTTTAGTATTACTTTTTAAGTACTAATTTTATAGTGTAGAAATAGAAATTTTGACTTAGGTGTTTTTATTTTACTGTTCTCGGCAACGATGTCCCTGTTGGACCAGAGGGGCGATGTGCGGGACTGGGCTCCGCCGGGCTGGCACTAGGTGCTACCTTCCGGGACGCGCAGCTTCGTGAGGAATCCGGGTGATGTCGTCGACCGGATCTTCTTTGGTGGTAATCGCGTGGGCCACGCTCGGTGCAGAGGGAGCCGACCCTCAAGGAGGTGGTATGTCGCCGTATCAGGGAGGAGGACGAGCACGTTCATCGCTACATGTATCTATTGGATAGGCATTATAGCAATAGCTGGTCGTTTCTTCAGAGGGTTCCTTATCATGTGAGCTATGACCCTGTGAGGGTTCCTTCTCTTTGGATGCGTAGTGCCTGCGGCTCAGCACCCCGCGGCTCAGGAACCGGTCGAAGTTAGTTTGAGAGCTTCATGCATGGGAGATGTATTAGTGATATTATTCGTGATGTATTAGGGTTAAATAAAAATGACCCGAGCTATGTATCTGGATTATTCTATGTGTATTTGTGATACTTTTGCATATTTGATCAATGTTGCTTTTGTAAAATGAGGAAAACAATGTTCCCTACTTTCAATTATTCGGCTAATGCTAACATTGCTTTATCTTACTTTTGTAATAGTTAAGCAATTGATCACTTCAATAGCAGAGACAATGAAGAAGACATTTTTGCCATTGTACGGCAATCCGAGGTCCGTCGAGCAGAAGACATCGGAGCAGAAGACGGCTCACAATTTTTGAACAAGTCCGGTCAGGGAATGGAGCTGGAAGACGAAGTGCAAACGAGCATCGAGTGCGATGACGACTCGCAAACTGGTGGACATCCGCAGTCTGGCGAGGTATATTAAGCCTCTGTTGATCAGATGCAATAATAGATTTGTATATATATGTATTAACAAATGTTTCTTATTTTAGACCTCCGCATCGACCCAATCTGTTAAAAGTAAACGAGTCCATGCCAAAGGGATGGACAAAGATGAGCATCTCATAATCGAGGTCGTCTCTTCACAGGGCAAACCGTTGCTTCCCGAGACGAACGCAAATAAGTTTGTGCATCAATGAGGAGTTGTTGTAGGGACAATGTCGCGATCAGCGTTCAGGAATGGCATAAGCCAAAAAAGCTAGAGGGAGTTAGTTATGTCGACGACGGATCGAAATATGATCTTTGGAACAAGCTAATTGCACATTTCACCCTACCGGTCTTCGAAGATGATGAAGCAAAGACAAAAGCCATGAGGGCCGCAGTCAAGCATTTCGCTCTTAAGAAGATGGTTGAACAATTCAATAAGTACAAGAACAGATTATACCGTATGTATGTCAAAGATAAAAAAGCTCCAGATTTCACTGGCACACTAGAGAGGCAGCGGGCTCACTGGGACTCATTTCTGGAGTACAAGAATTCGGAACTAGCTAGGCAAAGGTTGGAAAAGAATAAGGAAAATGCAAAGAAAAATAAATATCACCATAAGATGGGGACAGATGGCTACAGAACTGCCGAGCCTAAGTGGGATCTCAAGATAAAGTCAATACAAAGCTTTCACAGTTAGACACAAAGATAACATGAAGTAAAACATGAACCAAAGTTGATACCAAGTGATTGCTTGAGGGAGTTAACAAGGAAGAGGAAGACTGACTCAACATAAAAGTAAAAGAAAGGCCCTTCGCAGAGGGAATCAGAGATTAGTCATGTGCTAGAGTTTTTTATTATTTTATTTTTTTGATGTTTGACAGAAGTAAAACAATTTTGAGATATGCATGCTTTCGTCAACGACTTCATAGTAGAGAAGCTAGCTAGTCTCCCACTTCAAGCAAGACTTTTAGACTTTTGAGAGCGGCTGGTTTTAGAGGAACGAGTACATTCCTCTTTCTCCTTTGTTTCACAACTAACCAATGTTTTAACTGATTTCTCAGGCTTCATTGTGCGGAGGTTAACCAATGGTGAGTTATATTTATATTTTGCTTAAGCCAGCTGTCGGGTTGATTCAAGTGAGGATGTAAACCATCAACATCGGGTGAAAGGGGGGAAATGACCTTGCATGTCACAGGTTATATCTAGCTTCCCACTGCTTCCTCATGAGCTTAAAAACAGGGGCACAAAAAGGAGAATTTTGAAAGTTCAAAGATAGCACATGAAAATTTTACTTGGAGTGGCAGGGAAATACCACATGTAGGTAGGTATGGTGGACATAAATGGCAAAGATATTTGGCTCAGTGAGTTGGATGCACGAGAAGTATTTCCTCTCAGTACAGAATTTTGGGCTTAGCAGGATATCAAGCAAACGCATAACATCAACTTGGTTCAATGAATGACTATAGATATACATTATGCATAACCACTGGACTTCACACCGTCTACCTTGTTAGCCAAACCAACTCTTTGCAAAAAGAATATCTAGACTTTGACAGCTACCAAACAGGACAAGCACCACAATTTTAAAGCTTTACAGTAGTTCTTTACTAATCTATTCTTACTAGATGATCCACAAGTTTAATCAATAATGTACTTCATATCTCTAAACAATTGACAAGTATCAAAGATTCAAGACAATGATCTACAAGATTAAGCAGCACTTTTTACACTTCCTACATGATAATTTCCACTTACCCAAACACCAATAAACTTATTTGAAACAAAACTAAAAGGGTAAAGAAACAAGAGCAATACTTCCTAACTAAAAAAGCTAACAACTCTGAACAAGCAAGAGCTGAAGCAAAAATAACAAAGGCTAATCACTCAACACATATAAGTGAACCACGGGAGTGTATAATGAAAAAGCGGAGCGTGTCTCTCTCCCAAACAAGCATGTATGGATCCAAATCATTGCAAAGAAAAGAGAAATAAAAACAAACAAACTGAAAGTAAAAACAAACTGATGCTCCAAGAACAGCACATAATGAGTAAAGGAATAAATATATAGTATCGTGAGAGAAACCGATGATTGTTGATGAAGAAAGGGATGCCTTGGGCATCCCCAAGTTTAGATGCTTGTGACTTCTTGAATATTTCAGAGGAGGGTCCATGGGTAGCCTCCCCAAGCTTAGTATTTTATCCCTTCTTGATCTTTCTTCATCACCTCGCACTTGGATAGTTGAAAACTTTCTTCACGCAAAGCTTATAGTAACTTCATTAGAGGCGTTAGTCCACAAAAACAATATCTTCCTTCAGTTCCAAAGTACATATCATGAACTTATTTTTTACAACATTAGATACTGTCACAAAGGTCTAAGTAAAGCTCCAGCTTTGTAAAACAACTTCACTCTGCCCGTGAAAGAAGCAACGCAAAACTAAGGACAGAATCTGTCAAAAACAGAACAGACTGTAAAGATAAAAAAATTCGGGGCACTTCTGGACCTCAAATCACAAAACTTAAAACTAGGGAAAGGTAGAAAAAACCCTGATGCTTGCTGTCAAAAATGTTCAGCCACAGATGACGTTCTGTGATGTTTTGGATTTTTGAACAGTGAAGAACAGAAATCTGTTTCTGGACAGCAAACTCACCAATTAGTCATCCTCTCTTTAGAGGCTATTCTTGGCACCAAAAACCAAAACAAAATGATACAAGGGAGTTGTTACAGAAGTAACACCACCCAAAACTCGAAGAAACCAAAAAGAAACAGAAGGTAAAAATAAAATGGGTTGCCTCCCATAAGCGCTTTTCTTTAACGCCTTTTAGCTAGGCAAAAAGGGCAAATTCAAGTTTTATCAATAGAACCCAATTCAAAACCACTCTTTGCCTTACCAAAGGTTTCTTTATCCTCTTCCTAGGGAAATGTTCCATCCCTTTTTTCAGTGGGAATTGAAATTTAATATTGCCCACTCTCATATCAATAATTGCACCAACAGTTCTAAGAAACGGTCTTCCCAAAACAATAGGACAAGGAATCTTAAAATCAAGATCCATAACAATGAAATCAACGCGAACATAATTACCATTAACCATGATGAGAACATCATCTATTTAACCCAAAGGTGTATGCGAAGTGGCATCAAGAAAATTCACATTCAAATCACAATCTTTTAGTGGTCCAAGATCAAGAGCATCAAATAACTTTTTGGGCATAATAGAAATACTAGAACCAAGATCACACAAAGCATTACACTCAAAATAATTTACTTTCATTTTAATGGCAGGTTCCCAAGCATCTTCTAATTTCCTAGGAATAGAGAATTCACCTTTAAGCTTTTATTCTCTCACCTCAATGAGAGCATTAGTAATATACTTAGTAAAAGCCAAGTTCATTTTACTAGCATTAGGTGTTTTAGCAAGCTTTTGTAAAAACTTTATAACTTCAGTAAGGTTACAATTATCGAAATCAGGATCACTGTCATAAAAAATAACAGGAGCATTATCACCTAAAGAATCCACATTATCAAAACTAATTTCAGCATTTATATCAACAACAGTTTCTGTGTTGACTGAAAGTTTTTGGTTCTTTATAGGTATGGTAGAAAATTTTCCAACTTCTATTATTTTACCATTAGCATACTTAGGTGCTGTAGATGACTCTTAAGCATTCAACATTTTAATATCATCATTAGTATAAATAGTGCAAACATTAGCAACCTTACTATTTTTAGCAATTTCAGCCTCTTTTTCTTCTCTTTCCCATCTAGCATGTAGTTCAGCCAACATTCTTATATTATTATCAATTGTAACTTGTACGGCATTTAAAGTTTTATGTTCCTTAACATCATGAGGCAAAAAAATTATTTTAAGGAAATCAACTTCATGAGACAAACTATCAACTTTAATAATGAGATTATCAAGTTTCTCCAGTTTTTCTTCAACAATTTTATTGAAAGCTTTTTGTGAAGTGATAAAATCTTTAAGCATGCTTTCAAGATTAGAGGACACACCTCTGTTATTGTTGTAAGAATTACCATAAGAATTGCCATAATTTGAAGGATAAGGTTTACAATTATTATTACCAAAGTTGTTACTATAAGAATTGTTGTTGAAGTTATTTTTAACAAAATTGACATCAACTTGTTCCTCTTGATCAACAAAAGAAGCTAAAGGAACATTATTTGGATTAATATGAACTTGTGTTTTAGCAAGCATAGAAATAATCATATCAACCTTATCACTCGAAGAGGATATTTCCTCGACAAAATTTACCTTCTTACCACTAGGAGCTCTCTCGGTGTGCCATTGCGAATAATTTGCCATTATCTCATTCAAGAGTTTTGTTGCAGCACCTAATGTGGTGGACATGAAGGTACCTCCAGCGGCCGAGTCCAATAAGTTCCTTGAAGAAAATTTAATCCTGCATAAAAAGTTTGGATGGCCATCCAAGTTGTCGGGGATGTAACCCCGGGTACCCAAGGTTGGTGGTTTATTGGTGCAATCAGAGAGAAGAAATAACAGCAAATCAGCGAGCAATAAAGGAAAAAACATAAAGGGAGCAGCTGGGCCGAGTCTGGCATGGCCAGGTTGGCCTGCCAGCATCACAAAACCCGGCTGGGCCAAATCTGTTTTCCCGGGTGGGCCAGAACCCGCGGCTGACCGACACTCACCCGACCCGGCTGGGCCGAGATTCCCAGACCCGGGTGGGCCGAGTCTCTTCTGACTCGGCTGGGCTTCGACCAAGTCCGCGCCAACCTATCTCCCGCGCGGGCGTCACGGGGCCGGCACACCGTTATCTCGGTCGGGTCGTGTACTTCAGCAAGGTTGGGCCGAGATCTCCGACTCGGCTAGGCTGAAATCTACAACTCGGGCAGGCCGGGATTCCTCATCTCTGATGGGCCGCATCCCGGTCGCAGCTTCGGGAACGTCATCGATCATCGCTGCCTCGGTGGTTCTCGCTACCGACATCTCCCCTCGAGCGCTCTATCGACCGAGTCATCGCAAACCGAGTCATCGCCACGGGCTGCTTTCTCGCACGACGCCACATCTCGGTTGTCCCCGGGCCAAGATCGCTAGAAGACAGGCGCAAGAGGATGAGAGCAAGGGACCAGAGGACGAAGGCCAAGGGCACAGAGCGGCGTGGCTGCAGTGCGCACGTAGCATGTGCAGTATCGACGAGACCCCAGTGGTCAATTCATCAGCAGTGTGTAGGGCACAGTACCCCTTGTCCCCTTGTCCCCTTGTCCCCAGCTTGTCCCCTGGTGCTCTTTAAATACCCTTGTCCCCTTGTCCCCAGCTTGTCCCCTGGGCTCTTTCTATTTAAAGAGCACCAGGGGGAAGGGAAAGGAGGCGACGGGCAGCCCCGCTGGGCTCATTTTCTCTTTGTGTTCTTAGCTAGCTTTCTTCTCCACAGAGGCTGAGCGCAGCTCAATTCAGGCATAGAGACACAGCTCAGGGAGCACTTTTGTAATAAGGATCGATACACAAATATAGTCAGACAAGCAGGAGTAGGGGTTTTACCTCCTCACGAGGGCCCCGAACCTGGGTAAATCGTGTGTGTTCGTGTGTGTTCGTGTGTTTTCCTTCACACAATCCCTCCCCGAATCCTCTAGCGTCCAATCGGCCCCAAAATCAAGCCTATATGGCATCTGCCGTGACACCACCACGACAGTTGGCGCCCACCGTGGGGCTGGTAGTGGCGCTAGCTGGGCTAATTTCGGACGGGACCTTCTTCATCGACTTCGGTGAGCACCTCGCATGGCGTCGCGGGGTGTCCGCTCACCGGACCGCTTCATCAAGTTCTTCGTCACCAGCGCCAACGTCGTCAACAAATTTCAGGGGTGGCATGGTCGGCTGGCCGTGCTCCTGGCTTGCGCGGCGGCTCTACGTCAACACCGCCGCTGCGCTCGTAAGCCTCCCAGGCATCATCAACTTGGACGGGATCTCTTCAGCAACTCGGGGACTCGGCATCACCATTCTTCCCTGAGGTCGAGCTTGCTGCTGTAAGCAGTGGCAGGCGCAGCCTACAGCAGCAAGCATCATCAGCAAATCCCGGTTAGTTGATTCCGAAAGCTACTCGGGGACTGCCCCCTTTTCTATCTTGCTTAGCCGTTTTCCCCGGGACCGAGTTACTTCGACCCGGGGACTGGCCTATCTAGTCGGTTGGTAGTATCCCTAAAATGTGATAGAAAGTAACTCGGCAGCTGCCCGGTGCTTATTTTATTTTCCCCGGGATCAGGCTTTTCGACCCGGGGACTGCCCCGTTCACTCCGGAGCATGTCTTTTTCTTAAAACGTTAAAAGTTACACGGGGACTCGGTAGAAACCGAGTCTAGTTCTTGGTGCATAGAATCTGATGTTAGACTTAATTTCCGTCGTATACTAGAACTAGTTCACTTCGGTTAATGGAATTGCTATTTCTGTCAAATATTCTTCACATGTATATATGCTTGAGCTAACACTAAAAGGTGGAATCGGTTTTATCAATGGAATGTCCATTGCTGAGACATGGTAAGCTCGGATTGATCTTGGATTCATTATGGTGTCAGAAGTAAATTATATATGATCT
This sequence comes from Puccinellia tenuiflora, assembly GCA_012064385.1. NCBI lineage: Eukaryota > Viridiplantae > Streptophyta > Magnoliopsida > Poales > Poaceae > Puccinellia > Puccinellia tenuiflora. Next base: position 8,079 of record QRDG01002331.1, on the reverse strand, counting down.
TTAATATCGGCCTGCCGAATCATGAGTGGCATATCAACCCGACCTGTCTTATGTCGGCAAATTAGAGTATCAACCGCACAATATCTCCAGATCACCGTTTATGTCGGTTCGCCAAAATATCAGGGCATCCTGCAATATCTCGAATCGCCGTTTATTTCGGTTCGCCAAAGCATCGCGGCATTTATCTCATATCGACAGGCATCTCGCAAATCTTTATCGGTTCTACCGACTATCATAATTCTTCAATTATCAAAGTTTATCAGAATATCATAGCATCAATATCTCGGTGCATCGAGTCAAAAAATATCTAAATCTCGCTGAGTATTGCGCGTTGAGAAATATCTCAACTCGTCATCCGACGAATGCCTATCAAGGCAGAATGTCAGATTCAGCCAAGAACGGCTGTGTGTCGGTCCAGCTCTTGCTGCCGACATACAATTTCGGTAATGCCCAAGAAGGCTAGAAACCGGAATATAATGATGCCCATGTAGGCTATATGTCGGTCCAGCTCATGCTGCCGACGTACCGATAAAGGTAAAAGCCCAAAGTGGCAAAAACCGGCATAAGAAATGTGCCCAAGAGGCCGAAATGTTGAATCAGCTAACGCTGGAGACATCGGATGTCGGTAAACCGACATATAAATATGCCCATGCAGGCACAATAACAATCCAGCAAAAAGCTGTTGATAACCGACATGTGAAACATGCTAGCACGGGCAGTGTGCCAAATTGCTTAATGTCGGCAGAGATATCTATGTCTGGCCATGCCCATGCCTTCAACACATTTCCAGCGCAAACAGTCTATCTTGTTGTTGATTCGGGTGAGCTCGGTCAACCGGATGACGCGTTTTGACTAGTGGGCATGGCTAGACGACGGACTTATGCTGGTGCCCATGCCGGCGTGATGTTGTCTTCGTGGAGGTTTTAATATTGTTATTTGTTTTCTTTCGTTTTTATAAAGTCTGCGCGCGACTCTGCGAGTCCCCCGCAGCCTCGGGGACTAGTGTCGGGGATGTAACCCCGGGTACCCAAGGTTGGTGGTTTATTGGTGCAATCAGAGAGAAGAAATAACAGCAAATCAGCGAGCAATAAAGGAAAAAACATAAAGGGAGCAGCTGGGCCGAGTCTGGCGTGGCCAGGTCGGCCTGCCAGCATCACAAAACCCGGCTGGGCCAAATCTGTTTTCCCGGGTGGGCCGGAACCCGCGGCTGACCGACACTCACCCGACCCGGCTGGGCCGAGATTCCCAGACCCGGGTGGGCCGAGTCTCTTCTGACTCGGCTGGGCTTCGACCGAGTCCGCGCCACCCTATCTCCCGCGCGGGCGTCACGGGGCCGGCACACCGTTATCTCGGTCGGGTCGTGTACTTCAGCAAGGTTGGGCCGAGATCTCCGACTCGGCTAGGCTGAAATCTACAACTCGGGCAGGCCGGGATTCCTCATCTCGGATGGGCCGCATCCCGGTCGCAGCTTCGGGAACGTCATCGATCATCGCTGCCTCGGTGGTTCTCGCTACCGACATCTCCCCTCGAGCGCTCCATCGACCGAGTCATCGCAAACCGAGTCATCGCCACGGGCTGCTTTCTCGCACGACGCCACATCTCGGTCGTCCCCGGGCCAAGATCGCTAGAAGACAGGCGCAAGAGGATGAGAGCAAGGGACCAGAGGACGAAGGCCAAGGGCACAGAGCGGCGTGGCTGCAGTGCGCGCGTAGCATGTGCAGTATCGACGAGACCCCAGTGGTCAATTCATCAGCAGTGTGTAGGGCACAGTACCCCTTGTCCCCTTGTCCCCTTGTCCCCAGCTTGTCCCCTGGGCTCTTTCTATTTAAAGAGCACCAGGGGGAAGGGAAAGGGGGCGACGGGCAGCCCCGCTGGGCTCATTTTCTCTTTGTGTTCTTAGCTAGCTTTCTTCTCCACAGAGGCTGAGCGCAGCTCAATTCAGGCATAGAGACACAGCTCAAGGAGCACTTTTGTAATACGGATCGATACACAAATATAGTCAGACAAGCAGGAGTAGGGGTTTTACCTCCTCACGAGGGCCCCGAACCTGGGTAAATCGTGTGTGTTCGTGTGTGTTCGTGTGTTTTCCTTCACACAATCCCTCCCCGAATCCTCTAGCGTCCAATCGGCCCCAAACTCAAGCCTACCCCTAGGCATCTGTCCGTGCACCACCACGACACAAGTAGTCAGTCCATGAGTGGGACAATTTTTAACTGGAGATTTCATAATTGTTTAAAGTTCATAATGTTACTCCTTAGTTGTATAATTTTTGCAGGTGGATAATACTTCCCAATAAAAGCATCTTTGCATTTAGTCCAAGAATCAATACTATTCCTAGGCAAAGACAAAAACCAATCTTTAGCACGTCCTCTTAAGGAAAAAGGAAAAAGTTTTAGTTTTATGACGTCGCCCTCTACAATAACCAATCCCAGCCAGATCCACCTATCAGCCTGCTAGCTAATAGCCGGACCCAGTTGTCAGGCAGCCTGCCAGCTCTATATAAGGTAGGCTGGAGCCCTAGGCTTAGCTAGATTGGAGAAGGGGAAAGACAGATTTTCTCATACTCACTTAGGCAGCTCTAGCTCCCCCATTCTTCCACTCTTTCATAGCTAAGAAGATGAACAGCTCAAGGGGCAAACTTGTAACACCAAATATAATCCACCATATACACCAGATCATGTAGGAGTAGGGGTTTTACCTCCTCATGAGGGCCCCGAACCTGGGTACGTCTCGCGTTTGCCGTGCCCGTGCCCAATCCCGCCGGAACACCATCGCTCGCACCTTTGTCCCCACACCTTAAGCCACCCCGTTGGCATATGCCATGACACCAACCACGACAGTAGGAAAATAGGACCGGGATCCACAGTTCACTAGAGGTGTCTCTCCAAAGATATACATGATGAGTAAACAAATTACAGCATGGCAATTGCTAGAATTGTGGGCGCACAACAAGGCTATCATAAAACAATATAGTTCACCATTTCATCTAATATGGGCTACGTCAAAATACATAGACCGTCTTCCAACTGCATCTATGACTAATAATCCACCCTGGGATCGTTATCCAGCATATCACCAAAAAGTATTAAGTTGCAAGCAACAGATCATTTCAATAAGCAAAGTGCATAATGTAAGCAATGTAAACAACACAAGGAAATCACACCGTTGTTTTCTCCCTAGTGGCAACAACACATCCCTTGTCTTAATCGTTTTTGTCAGCCCGAGCTCAGACAAGAGAGGCATGAACCCACTATCTAGCATAAATACTCCCTTATACAACACTAATAATTATTTGGCCAAAGTATCCACTAGCATCGGAGAGCATGCAAGACCATAGATAAAACACAACACATAGATGAACAAAAGCAATGACTTCCACAATTCATCGGATCCATGCAAACACAATCATGTAGCAGTTATAGATAATATGATCTTGATCGTGATAGGCAGCTCACAAGATCTAAACAATGGAGTACAAGGAGGAGAGACAACCATCTAGCTACTGCTATGGATTTGTAGTCCCTTGGTGGACTACTCACGCATCACTCCGGAGGTAGGCATGGTGGTGTAGATGTCTCCGGTGTCGATTCCTCTCTCTGACAGGGTGCCGGGAAGTGCTTCAGAACCCTCCTGAACTAGGGTTGGAGATGGCGGCGGCCTCAGACGTCTTCTGGATAATATGATCGCGCATCTAGTGTTTTTAGGTCAGAGGTGAATTTATAGGCGAAGAGGCGGCGCGAGGAGGCGAGGGAGGCGCCTAGGTGGGCCCCAGCCGTGGCCAGCCCTTGGGCCGCGCCTGGGTGGCACCTGGCGGCTGGGTGCCCCCCCTCCGGCCGTCCTTCGGGTTCCGTCTTTGTTTCATATTGGAAATAATTCACGTAAATTATCAGCGCAATCCGAGAAACTTCCCAGGACAACTTTTCTGAAACAAAAAGACAGCAGAAAACAGGAACTGGCACTGGGCATCTTGTTAATAGGTTAGTTCCATAAATCATGCCAAAATAATATAAAAACATTATAAAAAACATGTGGCACTGATATAAAATCAAGCATGGAACATCAAATATTATAGATACGTCAAAGACGTATCATCCGCCCACTCCTCAGCAGCTTCACGACACGCGTCTATGGTATACTGATGAACTTTAGTTCTGGCTTCAGAAAGATGATACAGTACACCATCACTGTTTTGGTTCGAGATCTACAAAAAAAATCTTCAACATGTGATAAAAGGAGATGCTGCAGCACCACCACTCGGGTAATACTTTGTTGCAGTACACGGTGTGTAAAATAAAAACTCTAGACTTACATGTTTGCTGAGAGTTTAAAGTTGCTCTGAGTTGGTATTAGTTGACTTATGAGGGATTATGATTGGCATTCTAGGGCTAATGGTAACATCAGGTGGTAACCTTTGATATTCTACAATAGTATTCTTTCAGATGTCTAGCAAAATAGTTATCATATTGTAGTATTATGTTTTCTTCTACATGATAAATAGATAAAAGACAAAGCTAATACATAGATTTTTCCTTCAGAGTTCACTAAGGGCGTATTTGGTTGCTCGGGCTGATTTTGGCCTTCCCGTCTCCGTGGTCCTGGCGGGCCTGGCCCGAGGGAAACGAGGCCAGAGCCATGTTCTGTAGCCCGTTTGGTTCCCTGCATATAATTTTTCTTTTTTGCCTATTTATTTTGCAATTTCGTGTTTGGTGTCCTACAAACTTGACTTGTGGCTGTTTGTATGCAAAACACACATGTTTGGTTGCCGGCTTGGTTTAGAGATGTTCTCACCACTTTCAAACATGGTGATCTTACCACATCATAAACACATGCACACAATCAGGATCAAACACAATCAGGATCACACACAATACATGATCATAAGCTGGAAGTACTTAACTAGGATCAATGCAGTTAACTACATCACATCAGGGGAAAGCACACACCCTGATGAAAGTAAGCAGGGGAAGGTAAGCACCCTGATCAAAACAAGTTTTGGGCATTCTAAGCCCGGGTTAACATCTAACAGGGGCATCCCATGCCCCTGATGAACACTAAACAGGGGCATCCCATGCCCCTGATCAATACTAAACAGGGGCATCCCATGCCCCTGATCAAAATGCATCAGCTACCATAAACACTGACCATGCTGGTACTAGCCGTGGTCAGGACAAGCGTACCCCTGGCGGTGGACTCAAAGCTCTTGTAGATGTCGATCTTGAAGCATGTTGCCGTGAGCTTGAAGACAACAACGTCGTCCTGCTACATGTCGTAGTGGTTGACGACCTCTGGCCAATGCCTCCCCAGGACAATCTCATCGAGTCCTTGTAGTAGCTTACCTGCACATGCTCGTCGCCGAACTTGCAGGCGCTGATCGGAATGCACCGGGGTAGGGGGATCGCTAGCCATGCCTTCAATGTTTGTGGTAAAATCGTCGTTCGGGTTGCCACAAGAAACGAGTGATACTTCCAAAACGTATCTGCTTTTCCAAACACTTTTATTGTTGCTTTTCGTATTATTTGCATGATTTGAATGAAACTAACACGGACTGACGTTGTTTTTAGCAGAATTGCATTGGTGTCTTATTTTTGTGCAGAAATCAAAGTTCTCGGAAAAATCTGAAAAAATTCTAGAAATTATATTTTGGCAGAAGACCCACGGAGCCAGAAGGGGGGCTGCGGGAGCCTGCCACAGCCCCCAGATTCCACCTGGCCGCGGCCTAGGGCTGGCCGAGCCTGGGTCCCACCTGGACAGGTAGTGGCTCGGCTGGCGACGCCCCTTTCGCCTATTTACCTGGTTTGACCTAAAAACGTCAGAACCCCTGATTGTTTTTCCAGAAAAGATACAGAGCGCTGCCGCCACCTCAAAACCTAGTTCGGGGACCAGAAGTTCCTGTTTCGGCACCCTGTTGGGACGGGGATTGAAGGGGTGATCGTCGCCATCGCCATCACTATCACCTCTCCATCGACCATCCATGTTTCCCCCATCCATGTGTGAGTAATTCCCCGCTGTAGGTTGAGGGGATGTTAGGGATTGGATGAGATTGTTCATGTAATAAGATGCCAGATTGTTAGGGCATGATGTCTAGTATTTATGGGAGTGCTTATTTATCGTTGTTGCAACTTGGTGTGCTTAACGCTTGACACTTAGGGCCCTAGTGCCATGTTTTCAGATCTAATCATATTACGATAAATGTTGTTTTGGATCATATCTATAAGTGGTTTGCACATGTTATTGTTCGGAACCCGAGGCCCCAAAGTGACAGCTTATGGGATAACCGGAGGGGATGGTTTTGACTTGAGGATTACATGTGTTCATTGAGTGTTAATCCTTTGCTACGGTACTTTGTAAAAGGAGTGCCTTAATTACCTTTCGGTTCCTCATAAAGGCCCCGCTGACACGGGATGGTTGGACAAAAGATGTCATGCAAGTTATCATTGCGAGCACGTACCACTTAAGGAGAAAGGTATAAAAGCTGAAGAAGTAAAAAATCTACCACATATTGAAGCGTTATGTGAGCCTACCACTCACCCCCTATGGTAGAGGTACACTCTCTCCTTGATTTTAATGCTAGTGATGTTCCTCATAGTAAGCCTCCTGATCAATGTCTTGATGAATTTGATAACTTTATTATTAAGCAAACTCATTTCAACACGCTAGTTCAAAATCAACTGCAAGAAATTTGTTATATTTTTAAAAATTTGCATGATGTTTTAGAAAGAACTACTAATGATGTCAAGGGACTCACTAAGCATTTAGCCATGGTTCAAACCCAACTTGAACAAATTACTAAAGTGCAAAAGGATTTGCTTGCTGAAACCTCTAAAAAGAATGATAACCCAACTTGTGGAGTAATAACTAGAGGTGGTACTGCTACTCAGGATCCTTTATATTCTGAGGGACATCCTAAAAGAATTGAACAAGAGTCTCAATTAGCTGAGAAAAACATTGCTAGTCCTCCTAAAAAGAAAAAGAAAAGGAAAAAGCATAAAGAAGTGGGAGAGACTGATGAGTTGGAAATTGATAAACAACCTGTCATAGAAAATCCTAATAATATTTCTATCTCTGATGCTAAAACTGAAGATGAT